>JADLZK010000265.1:0-273684 GCA_015847255.1 Hyparrhenia diplandra | reverse complement strand
GATGTTCATTTTAAGCCCTTATCCAAGTTTAGTTGACTAGTAATATTATGCTATAACAGGTGTCAACACCCCCTAATCATGACCTTAATAATATGATGATATGATGATGATAATCGGATTAGTAAGTAGTGGTATGAGCCTCGATAACGTAGCTATGGAGCTAAAAATGGGATGACGTAATCATCCACGTTATCTACGCCATACGTTGTATTCAAGAGAAACAAGAGATCACCTATTGAACCCGACCAACAAAAGAGGTGGAGTGGTGGTAGTCCGTAGAGCCTAAATACCACGTCTGAATCGATGCGAGGGGTTCCTGCGGGAGAGATACTCACTCCTCCTCCCTAAGGACCGGTTCATAGACCTTCTACCTAGTGTAATATTACGCACAGCCACACACCGATATGGATGGCTTGATTTCACACCCCGCTGGGTTGAGGTATAATCCGGAGCCAAGCTGGCCTGAGTAGGCAAACGACCTATTGGGAGCAGACATGGGGAGAGTGGCCCCATGGTCCGGTTGGCGGGATGCTGAGTGGTCTTCCACGTAGCGTTTGGGCGCAAAGGGCGCAAAGCTTGAGGCACATATTGATGATTGAGTGGTGTTGACAAAGATAGGTTGGTAATAAGATAATACCCGAAGCCGCGGTGATTTGGTATCACCATATTGTTCAGGATGATGCGTCATCCTTCCAACCCCGAGAAGTCGTGGTGATGATTATACCAATATACCTAGGAGGCATCCAAGCGGGTACGGAATCTCGTTAGGCCTGTCTGAGCCAAGTCATGATGGTAAGGGCAGTGGCGCCTATCGTGTGGGGAAATTTGTACACCTCTGCAGAGTTATTTAAATCTATTCGAATAGCCACGTCCTTGGAATAGGCAAGTGCTAGGCCGAACATCTATGATTAGATATATACTTTGACGATGACTAACCTGTGGTGTCATGACAGCAGTTGATGACATGAGATAATCCCAGAACTAGCGAGAGCATTTTTAGAGACTCCGCTAGGGCCCAAACCCTTAATAATTACAACCCCTGGTTGGGAATTACTGAGTACGTTTGTACTCACCCCTCTATTTTTACAGATATCGGCACATGTGAAGGTAAGATCGACGACAAGGTAGAGGACCAGCGTATCGTAGGAGTTCGTAAGGTGTTTGCTTAGGAGAAGGACGTTGAAGCCCAGTTTTCATCTATGCACAAAGTCTCGCCCGTGGAGTACTGGGCGTTGTCATAGTTAATCCACCGCTTCGGGTTGGCCAACCTCGATATTGTAACCCGGCTTGGTGACCCTTCGCCGCCACCGTAAGCCCCTATCTATCCAATATTTCTACAGCTCTGGGGTTTATTATTGATTCTGTTTACCATTATCTATTACTAATAGACGTGTTTGTGGCGTGATCCTCGCGCAAACACGCAGGATTAATGACCCATTAAAAGCGGGTCGCGACGTGAAGGCCCTCCTTGAGTAGGCACTGGCGACCCTTCGCATCCCGAGAACCGCCTGACGTCGACCAACAAAGCAGAAAACGGTAACTTCAACCTCGAGAGGGGCGCTTGTCCGTTGCAACCCCGACGCCCACCCCCCGCACCGCTGAAGGTCCCTCGCGAAACGTATTCTGTGGGGGAAGGGACACTCAACACCTCCCGCTAACACCGCAAACTGTTGAGAGCAAAGGCACGCTCCGCTTATGACCTTCGCCCCTCAAGGGGGACCCGCTGGGACGCTGGATCCCAGCGGCGCGAGCGAAGGTGGTCGCGGCAGAAAATTACGCGTGCAGGACTGTACTAACGATCGCTTTGGGATGTGCCCTTCGTGTGGAGCGGATAGACTAACCACCGACGATGAGGCTAGCGGAGGCCCTGACCTCCGCTTGACGGGGCGCCCCATGAGGTCGCTGAGGTCATCGCCCCGCCCACCCTTCCGACGCCTGGCGAGGCCGGCCGAGGGACCATAGTAGTGCCGGATTCCAGCGGTCACGAGAGAAGTCGGGAGGTCTCCCGTCGCGGGTCCGAATTAGCAAGGTGGCCCAGCCGAGGAAGAGGCGGCGCGGGATGTGCAAGTTCGTAAAGAGGCCGCTGCCGTGTTCTAAGAGTAGGGAATATGCCGGGTATATCGGAGGATAGAATTGTAATCTTGTGTCCCCCGGCAATTGTAAAACTATAAATAGGGAGGAGTCCTGCCCAATAAGGAGGTTGGTGAATTCCAATTATGAACAGTTATAGCTACACTTCCTAGTCCTGTACTCTTCACCTAAACCCCTCTCCCCCCGAGCACCGCCTGGGCGGAGAGCTATCGGTCCCGTGTTGAGAGCCCCTAGCTCAACAAAGGTGATTATGGCAGCTATCATGTACATAGTGCAAGTAACTCAGCTTCACTGATAGCTATGTGATAGATGAAAGTTGGTAGGCAGAGCGAACAACATTTTGCAGCTACTGTGCTTTTATTGAGCGAACAACATTTTGTCTTGTCTCTAGGTTGCCAACCATCCAGTAGGAACTGCAGCGGCTAACTTGAGATTCATGCTAGAGGTATTTGTTACATGTACCATCATGTAAGATTGATTTGCATTGTTTTTCTAAATTAACTTTGATATGCTTGGTGGTAGAACATTATACCCTGAAATTCATGGCAAAATATAGCAGTATATACTCTACACGTATGAGTTTTGTTCTTGATTAAGTATTCTTTTCAGGCATTTGGGGAGGCTATCTCTGAATTAAGGAAACAGGAGGATCAAGGTGCTCATGGATAAAGATTTAGTTGTCCGAACAAATCATATGAGCTGTGTGCATTACAAGCCAACATCTTAGTTTTGTAAGAACTGGAGTGTAGCTTGGTTATTGCTTTAGTATTTCCTTTTAGAAAAAGTTGTACACAAACAAATGTTGATGTTTCAATAAAAATGATGAGCAATGTTTGTAGCAATGTTGTGATGATTTGGCATTAATTTGGTATGCCAAAACAAATTTGTAGTAATGACATGATGATTTGGCACAAATCTGTGACGTTCTATTTGTCGCTATGGTTTGGATCTGGGCTTGGATATGGGCTGGTTATGGGGGATATAGACAACTAATTCATGACAAACACAGGCGTTAATCCGTGATTTGCTGAAATTTGGTCCACAAATCTATGACGCGAGATACATTACGGATTTATTGATCGTCATGGCAAGCAAGTTAATCGTGACGTATTTTTCGACCATCTATGACCAAATCAATCGTCATGTAAAAAGCATCATTCCTTGTAGTTAATATATTACATTGTCAGGATATTGAATTGGTTTATCCTCGAGAGTTAATTAATTAATGTTATAATAAATTTAATAAAATGATGGACCACAACGTATTTAAAAATAACTAGATTCAAGAATATATATTTGAGAGGCCATCTCAGTTAATCACAACTCGAGAGGAGGTTGCTTAAGGCCAGTCTCAATGGGCGTTTCATAGACGTTTCATACAGATTAAATAGGGCGCCACATCAGCGTAAATCTACTCTTTGCATGAAACACCGAGGAGAGAGAAGAAGAGAAAAGTTTCATCTTGGTGAAATTCTCTAGCGTTATTTCTAAGGCGTTGGAATGATCGTGTGAAATCTCCGTTGAGACCGAAATCGCGTTTCATCAGCGAGATCAGCTATAGGAGGCGCAGTGCTGATGCCCTCCTCCGACTGTGGTTCCGCATGTGGGCCAGGTCGCGATGCCGCCTCCACCGCGGTGCTTTTCCGACCACAGCTCCGTCATAGTGCGGTGGCCCTCCGCCGTAGATATCAACGGATCGAAGCTGAGGTAACAGAGGGCGAGGGGCTCACCGGGTGGGCGCAGGCATGTCGCGGGTTCTGCATGCGGGCGCGACCAAGCGCATCATGAAGCGACTACGCGCCACTTTTTGATAACCTTACTCGCATGGTGTGGACTCCATTTGAGCTGGACATCCCACTTATCACTTGCTTTCCTCAGTCACAAATTAAATCATTTTCTAAGGTTTAAATTCTGACCCAAAATAAATAACATTCTACACACATGGAACACTTCCTTCTAATACAGGACCTAATTAATCATGTGTGCCTGCAAACCATGTCATTGGTTACCAGCTACATAGCTGCAATTAACGTCTGATCCTTGAGCAGAGACAGCAGAGAGGTGACTGATCCCTATCCAAGTATTCAGTGGCACGCTGCCAGATACTGATCACATGCATGTCTCAAGGATCATGGAAGTGACTGCACCGACGAATCTCCTTGCAAGCTCTCTTTTTTCTGGTTCCTACCATTCACATGATGAGACAAGGAAGCTTGTGGCAAGTGACAAAGAGTGTCAGACTTGTAAGATGGAGAAATTAGACACACCAGGGTGTTGGTGTGGTTGCTCGCTTGAAATGCCGAGTGGCAAAGGCGAATTGGAGTGTATAGGGAAGATCTGGGCACTGTGTTTTATGCTACTCAAGAGGCTCCCCATGGTAACGAGATGGCTGAACCAACCGACCACATTTCCTATTGGACTGCTTCTTTGCCACGACCCAATCTCTTAGCTGAGTGCAAATATATATGGTTGTGCTTGTCTTCAGCTTTTAAAATTGTTACCTTGATGCGTTCAACCACCATTGATGTTTTATGGCTCGACTTGAGGTCATGTAAAATTATGTTACAGCTTTGACACCAATTTCTGATCACTACAAGTTGTGATGTTCTCACATTATATTGACACCAATTTAAAATTAGTAAAAATGTTCATGATCCATGTAAAATGCATTATAGAGCGGCAGAACTAGCGCCAGGATGCTGGCTTCCCGTCGGGATGCCATTGGGGTTGGCGACCATGCATATGATGGGTGGGTGCAGCAGCAGTGGCTCATAGAGCACAGCACACAAGTTATGGGATGGAGCTTCTGGGCATGGTCTCAGCAGCACGTACCTCGCCGGTAACGTGTAGCGCACAGAATAACGATGCTGCACCAAGCTGGGTGATGGCATGCGGTGGCATCAGCGCATAGGACTTGAGCACACGATTTCTCAAGGGAGCGTCCGTCTGTCCAGACGGTTTGGGCTTTTCATTATATATCGTTCCAATTTATAATGCCAGACAACGATATTTTCTTGGATAAAAATATTTTGTATCGATCTAAGATGGAGGAGTTTATGTGATTGACGGACTAAATTATTGCGCACCAAATCTGGTAGAAGCAGCGATATCACACGTTATTTCTCCGAGAAATGAACTGATGGCGTGTTAAGGGCCTTCACAACTTTCTCATCTGCATGGAAGGCCACTCAGTTCTTGACTGCCTTTCTCACCCAGATCGATATCGCCCAAGCAAGCTGCAGCCTTTTAATTTCTTGGTGCAACGGATTGACATGAGACAACGAAGTCATGGGCGGCGACAAAGCCATATCAGAGCAAGCGCATACTATGGACTGATGGAGAAAGACACATCATGGGAGCTATAGGTTGTTGATTGTCATATGCTGAGTGGAAATGTAACCAGTAGTGTATAGGAAGATGTAGGCATCCTATTTTATGCTCACCACATACGAGCGGGACGGTAACGTGGTGGCTGAGCTGTTATCAATGTGTACACAGGGTGCATCTTTTATTTATTGGGTAATCCGCCCCCACCATCCAGGTGAGCTCAGTGTCATGCATATATTGATGAAGCTCAGGTCATCTGATCCATTAATTTGGCCAAGTGCCCAACCTACTGATCACACCATTCGTTTTCATAGATATATGTCATGTTACTATGGGTGGGACAGCTCGTTTCTTTGGTATATATAAGCATGATGTTGTCTTAGTTCCATCGCACCCCTCTATGCTCCACTTTCCCTACTAGACACATACAAACACATGTACACTGGTAAACACAATATCTGTGAGTTCATCCCATTCTGCATCAAAAGTCTCAGTTGTTGTTCATCACTCCTATATATACTAGGATAGTGATAAAATATTCATCAATGGCTAGGGCATTAGGACTGGGATGTATCAAGAAATCATCAATCACAAGATCTTCAAAGCTGCCGTGTTGGTCTTCGAACATACACTGTGTGCCATGGTTGTGCTGGGCAAGGTTCTTGCCATATGGGTGTCCACTACCATGGATGACCATAATCACTAATAGTCTAGGAAGTGTTCCATGCTTAGGAAACCCAGCCTGTGGATTGTGTGCAGACAATCCGTTAGAATATGGTTGATATTTAGTATTTTTACATCACAGATGCTTCCTATATTGATCACTATTGCCCGTCTGTCCCCAATGGTGGCTCCTAGTTAAACTGTGCAATCGGCTTGTCACTTAATTTCTTCCTGTTCATTTGGTGCATGCGCTGCTGATTGTTCGAGGAATGCAGGCAATTTGTCACAGCAAGCCTACTTTGGATTGCACACTCAAGAAACTCAAAAACTCAGATGTTTTTGGTGCAGCTAAAATGGCATCTTTTTCTGATTGTATTAATTTAACTTCTTATATATAGGAAATACAAGACAAACTAGGCTTTGTGTGTTTGGGTTGCCTGGGTATATGCGATTGCTTCGATCAGCTTTTCGCTGACTCCATCCTGTTTGTTTGCTCCTTTCGTGTTGGTGCGGGGGGGCCTTGCCCCACGTTTTTTAAAAAAAAACTAGGCTGCTAATCAGATCGTCAACCTAAAGAAAAAAAAATTAAAAGAAAAGCTATGATGCATAGGTTGACCACATTATTACAAAGGGAACAATTTTTTTTAAAAAAAAGTTCTATTGTAAACTTGTCCACGAAATTTGTGGGAAGTCAAAATATGGTGTGGTGGTAGTATTTGTTAGAGTGTGCAGCGGGGCCCAACTCCCTACAGCCATGGGAGCTATAGGTTGTCGATTGTCTGGAATGCATATGCTGAGTGGAAATGTAACCAGTAGTGTATAGAAAGATGTAGGCCTCCTGTTTTATGCTCCCCACACGCGCGGGATGGTAACGTGGTGGCTGAGCTGTTATCAATGTGTACACAGGGTGCATCTTTTTATTCATTGGGCAATCCGCCCCCACCACCCAGGTGAGCTCAGTGTCATGCATATATTGATGAAGCTCAGGTCATCTGATCAATTACTTTGGCCAAGTGCCCAACCTGATCACACCATCCTTTTTCTTAGATATATGTCATGTTACGATGGGTTGGACAGCTCGTTTCTCTGGTATATATAAGCATGATGTTGTCTTAGTTCGATCGCACCCCTCTATGCTTCACTTTCCCTACTAGATACATACAAACACATGTACACTGGTATACAGAATATCAGTGAGTTCATCCCATTCTGCTTCAAAAGTCTCAGTTGTTGCTCATCACTCCTATATATACTAGGATAGTGATAAAATATTCATCAATGGCAAGGGAATTAGGACTGGGATGTATCAAGAAATCAACAATCTCAACAATGTCATGAGTGTCGTGTTGGCCTTGGAACATCCACTGCCATGGTGCTAGGCAAAGGTTCTTGCGATTTGGGTGTCCACTACCAAGGATGACCATAATTGCTATTATCGTGCTTAGGAAAACCATCCAGTAGATTGTGTGCAGACTATCTGTTAGAATATGGTTGATATTTAGCCTTGATACATCACAGTTGCTGACTATATAAATCACAACAGCCTGAGGTTGTCGCAGTGGTAGCTCCTAGTTGAACTTCTCTATCATCTTGTCACTTAGTTTCCTCTTGTTCATTTTGTGCATGCCCTGCTGATTGTTGGCCGGGAATACCGGCAATTTGTCACAGCAAGCCAACTTTGGATTGCACACTCAAGAATTCAAGAACTCAGATGTTTTTGGTGCTGCTAAAATTGGCAGCTTTTCTGGTTGTAATAATTTAACTTTGTTATTTATAAGGAAATACAAGACTAACTAGGCTGAGTTTGTGTGTTTCCGTTGCCTGGCTGTGTATTTTTTTTGAAGAATCTGGAGGGACCGTAGTCCCTATAGCGATTTTATTGAAAAAACAAACAGTACAAGCAAAGAGTTGAAGAACAAATCAAGGAACAACAAAAGAAAAGAAAGAAAAAAAGAGCTCGACAGGCCATTACAAATGAGTTTGAATCCATGAGTCAAACTGAACTGAACTGAGAATCTGGCCGGGTATATGCCTGGGCTTCGATCAGCTTTTCGCTGGCTCCATCCTCTTCGTTTGCTCTTTTCATGTTGCTGCTGGGGGCTTTGCCCCACAGTTTTTGCTCAAAAACTAGGCTGCTAATCTGCCCACACTGCATGTCAAAACCATGTGGTAACGGTGAGCATGAGCAGGGCATGCATCGAGTGCTGCATATGTAATACCGAAAGAAAAAAAAGAAAATACTATGATGCATATGTTCATTTACCTCATTATTACAAAGGGCGGGAGTTTTTTTTTGAATTTACTATTGTAAAACTAGTCCACGAAATTTGTGGAAAGTCAAAATATGGTGTGGTAGTACCATGGCGCAGCCGTCAACAGGGGCTGCTGATTAGATTAGAGTAGTACCAGGGATTGCAGGGCCAAATAGCACAGCAAGTGTGCAGCCTCTTGGTCGTGCAGAGCATCGAACCTGCAGGGTTGGGTTCTTGGATGTTTTGAAAATTTCAGAACACGATTCATTTGTGTCAACCAGTTAAATTTTTATCTTTAGCTAATATTTGGCTTGTTGTAAAGATCACTATACTAGCTATGCTAACTCTTTTTTTAGGATGATAGTATAAAATTAATAGTATCCTAACTCTCAACATCAACGACCTCCTCCACGGCGCCTCCTCTGCTTGACCTACACCGGTTACGTCAACCCATCACGTGTTCTGTAGGCGCATACACGCTTAGGTGTATGTTCCTATGACCTACTCTGTCATGAACCAGAACTGGGCCAGCCCGAAAGTGGCTAATTGGGCCAAACGCGATGGCCGCCGGCCCAGGGAGGGGGCCGGGCGCGTGCGCGTGCGGGGGAGGCCGGCGCCGCTTTCCCTTTTCCTCACGATTCGAGTTTGCTTCGTCTTTAAATTAGGATTATCTTAGGTAATTTTTGGTGTGCAAGGGGCTATCTCATCTATAAGGGAGACCCTTATTAGGAAATAATAAAATAGGAAATTGCTTGTAAAAGGTATTCCAATCATATAAGGAAACCTTATAGAGATTGCTTAGGTTACAAGTCCCACTAGTCGGGCTATATAAGCAAGAGGCACGTAATCTCTAGGGGACAAGCAAGAAAATAAAACATATCTATCGTTTTTTCAGCTTTAGGCCTCCTCCTCCGGCACCCGCACCCGCGCCCACCACCACCCTCCTCGCAAGAACCGCCGCCCTTGTGCCGCCGCCACCGCGCCGCCCGCCCCTGGCGCGGCCACGTCGCCCCTACCGCCGCCCCCCACCTCGCCACTCCCATCTCCTCCCCAATCCCCCTCAATTCACGTGTCAATTCCGGCCCAATCTAGCCGGAATCGACATACTCCATCCCTGCTCCACCAGCCGCTCATCGGATGATTAAGTGAACGTCGTCCCGAGCAACGCCATCATGAAGTCAGCAAGGGTGTGCACCCTCTGATGAGCTACAACTTTAGCATCTTCTTCGGTGACCTGAGTTTTGACTTCTCCTTCGACGACGACGCCTCCGACGTCAACGACTTCAATGACAAGATGGGTCAGCTCTGGCTACGCTACGGTCCTGGTACCTCGCCCTCACCAGTCACTGCAGCTGTCTCACCCGACTAGTCTGCGTCACCTCGTCAAACGATGGAGAGATGTCACAAAGATAGGATTGGGCCGGCCCGGAGCGTGCGCTACCGCACCCGGGAGGGGGGAGCCACCGCCACCCCCACCTCTTCGTCGCTCCACGTCATCGTCGAATTAGATTAAGATGAGGACTTTTGGTGTGAAGGAGATATTTCCAATCTATAAGGAAGTCTTCTATTAGGAAAAGAATAAAAGTCGCTTGTAAAAGGTATTCCGGAAATATAAGGAACCCGTTAGAGATTGCTTGAGATACAAGTCTGATAGGAGGGTTATATAAACAAGGGAGATGTAATCTTTTAGGGATTAGAAAAAATAAAATATTCCAGCTCTTGCTCTCCAGGCCCAGCAGCCACCTCCTCCCTGCCCCCGTGCGCCGCACACCACCCCCTCTGCCCGCGCACGCGCTGCCCTAGGGAAGCAATCCTGCAACGCCGCCGCCGCCCGCCTGTGTCGTCACTGCCTCCCGAACCCGGCTGTGATAAGTACCTTATTCTCCATCAATGATGATGACTTCGTCTTGCCATCACCGCCGAGGAATGACATGCTCCATCGCTCCATCAATGATCTTGACGACGCCTTATGCCGTGGCCAATCTCTTCGATTGGATCTCCGGAGAAACCTTGAACCTTGAAGACTCAATCTTCTTGGGAAAGTCTTATTAAAAAGCGATGGACCCCACTCCCTTCAACCCCCCGGTATGACGCCCGAGGAGAAGGGAGGGGGACCAATGGTGGTGGAAGGCGAGAGCCGGTAGCGGCGGAGGAAGCCAATACTTTAGAGGCCATCAAATTATATTTACAATTTTTCAAAGGGAGCAGTACTGTCCACCTATATATGCTATATATAGAGTTCATATTATTCAGAAATAAAATAAATATGCTACAATGCCACCCAAAAAGAAACGTAGCTCACGGCCAGTAGAGGGGCCACATGTGATGCCTGCCAGCTGCCACACATTGATAACCTTAGTCAGATGGTGTGGACTCCAATTGAGCTGGACTTCTCACTTATCACTTACTTCCTCAGTCATAATATAATTTTCTAAGGTTTAAATTCTGACCCAAAATAAATAACATTCTACACAAACATGGAGCACTGCCATCTAATACAGAACCTAATCATGGGTGCATGCAAACCATGTCATTTTGGTTACCAACTAAGTATACAGTAGCAAGCTGCAACGTCTGATCCGTGAGCGGAGAAGTGACTGATACCTATCCATCTATTCATTGGCTCGCTGCAAGTTACTAATCGCATGCATGTCTCAAGATTCAAGGAAGTGACTGCCATGGATCACCTTGCAAGCTCTCTTTTTTCTCGATGCCTCCCATTCACATGATGAGACGATGAAGGTTGTGGCAAGTGACAAGGACATGAGTGTCTCAGACTTGTAAGATTGAGAAAGACACACAGGGTGTTGGTGTGGTCGTTGCTGGTTTCACAGGCCAAGTGGCAAAGGTGAATAGGAGTGCATATGTGGAAGATCTGGGCACTCTGTTTTATGCTGCTCACTAGGCTCCGTACCATGGTAACGAGATGGGTGAGCCTCCAAGGACTGTAGATAATTCATTTGGCCACCAACCCACTATACGTTTCCTATTGGACTGCTTCTCTGCCATGACCCAATCTCTTCGCTGAGTGCAAATATATATGGGTGTGCTTGTCTTGAGCTTTTTAATTATTACCTTGATGTCTTCAACCACCGCTGATGTTTTATGGGTCGACTTCAGGCCATGTAAAATTATATTACAGCTTTGACACCAATTTATGATCAGTACAAGTTCTGAAGTTCTCACATTACATTACAGCTTTGACAAAAAATTAAAAATAGTAAGAATGTTGTATGATCCATGTAAAATGTATTCTAGATCGGTAGAACTAGTGCTCGGATGTTACCTTCCGTCCGGACGCCATTGGGGTGGGTCAGTGGAGCGGCAGTGGCTCGCAGAGCAACACATGTTTCGGGATGGAGCTTCTGGGCATGGTCTCAGCAGCATGTAGCTCGCCGGTAACGTGTAGCACGCAGAATAACGATGCTGCACAGAGCTGGGCCACAGCATCAGCGCACATAGGACTTGAGCACACGCATTTCTGAAGGGAGCGTCCGTCTGTCCGGATGCTTGGGGTCTATCATTATCGTTCCAATTTTATCTCGATCAAATCCAATAATGTACAGGTTTGGGGCACAGAACACATGCTTGGGGCCTATCATGCTTGGGGCCATGCCGAACAATAATGTTTTTCTCGGATAAAAATATTTTTCTCGATCTAAAATGGAGAACAAGAAGGGTATATGATTGATGGAGTACATTATTGCGCACCAAATCCAAGGTAGAAGCAGCGATATCACATTCTTCGTCTGAGAAATGAACTGATGACATGGCAATTGCCTTCACAAGTTTCTCATCTTCATTGCAGGCCGCTGATGCGTATTGTCAAAGTTGAGCTGGTCAATAATGTACTGGCGCAGCACCAAGCAAAAGTTGCCTTTTAATTTCTCTGTGCAACGGATTAACATGAGACAATGAAGGTCATGCCCGCTCATTCACAGACGAGACGACGATAGTCATGGGCGGCAACAAAGCCATATCGGAGCAAGCGCATAATATGGACTGATGGAGAAAAGACACATCATGGGAGCTATAGGTTGTCGATGGTACATATGAAATGTAGACATCCTTTTTTATGCTCCTCACGCGCGGGGTGGTAATGTCGTGGCTGAGATGTTATAAATGTGTACACAAGGGTGCATCTTTTATTCATTCGGCCATCCGCCCCGCCACTCAGCTGCTGAGCTCAGTATCATGCATCATATTGATGAAGCTCAGGTCATCTGATCCATTACTTTGGCCAGTGCCCAACCTAATTACACCAAGCTTTTTCTTATATATTGTGTTATTATGGGTATCTTGTTTCTCCAGTATATATAAGCATGACGTTGTCTTCGTCCCATTGCACCGCTCTATGCTCCACTTTACCTACTCAACACATACAAAAACATGTACACTGATAAACACGTACAATACTAGTGAGTTCATCCCATTCTGCATCAAAAGTCTCAGTTGTTGCTCATCACTCCTATATATACCAGGATAGTGATGAAGTATTCATCAATGGCAAGGGCATTAGGACTGGGATGTATCAAGAAATCATCAATCTCAAGTTCCTCATAACTGTCGTGTTGGCCTTGGAACATCCACCGGCATGGCCCGGGGCAAGGTTTTTGCGATTTGGGTGTCCACTACCATGGATGACCATAATTGCTGGTAGTCTAGGAATTATGGCGCATAGGAAACCCAGCGGGTGGATTGTGTACAGACATTCTGTTAGAAGACGATTGATATTTAGCCTTGTTACATGACAGTTGCTGCCTATATTGATCACTACAGCCCGAGTTTGTCCCAGTGGTAGCTGAGTTTGTGCATTTTGTTTGTCGCAGTGGTAGCTGATTTTGTGCATTTTGTGCATGCGCTGCTGATTGTTGGATTGCACACTCAAGAAATTCAAGAAATAAAAGACTAACTCGGCTGAGTTTGTGTGATTGGGTTGCCTGGGTATATGCCTGGGCTTCCATCAGCTTTTCGCTAACTCTTTCCTGTTTGTTTGCTCTTTTCGTGTTGGTGCTGGGAGGCTTTGCCCCACGGTTTCTGATAAAAAAAATTAGGCTGCTAATCAGATCATCAACCCAAAGAAAAAAATTAAAAGGAAAAGCTATGATGCATAGTTTTACCACATTATTACGAAGGTAACAATTTTTTTTTTTTGAAACTTCTATTGTAAACTAGTCCACAAAATTTGTGGGAAGTCAAAATATGGTGTGGTGGTAGTATTTGTTAGAGTGTGCAGCAGGGTCTGACTCCCTACAGCCACGAGCTGGTAGTACCATGGCCTAACCGTCAACAGGGGCTGCTCATTAGATTGGAGAAGTACCACCGATTGCAACGGCCAAGGAGCACAACAAGTGTGCAGCCTCTTTGCTCACGTGGAGCATCGAACCTGCAGGGTTGGGTTCTTGGGATTCAAATGGCGAAAAATTCAGACCCAACTTCAACTGATGAATCTTGGATGGTTTGAAAATTTCAGAACGTGATTCATTTGTGTCAACCAGTTAAAATTTTTGTCTTTAGCTAATATTTGGCTTATTGTAAAGATCACTATATTATCCTACATGCTAATTATTAAAAATGAATAGGATACTAACACTCAACATCAACGAAAGACACTTCTCTTAGGCTCATGGTGTCTGAAAAAATAGATAAATACTACAAACTAGATGTGACAGGATGGAAAGCATGTATTGATATGATACAGCTAGAGCAGGCATCATATAGATTGCAGAGGATTTAGGGTCTGCCGCACATATGCTCAGTATTACGTAGTATCATCAAACGAAGACCACAGTATGGTTTGGAGGCAAAGCTCACCTTAAAAAAAAACTGTGTCCTCCTTCTATGGCCCTATCTTTTTTGAACTTACATATAAGGCCCCAAAATAAATTACCATGCGTCAACAATGGTTATTACAAAGTGACCGGGCAGTTCTGCAACATATCGACTCGGTCAGGAGAGAAATGACTGATCCCTATCCAAGCATTCAGTAACACAGCTTTCAGAACATTCGCATCTTCTCGTGGCTGGTATGCTGCTAGTTACTGATCACATGCATGCCGGATGCCTGAAAAGTTATGGAAGTGACTTGCTGTCCCACCATGCAAGCTCTCTTTTTTCTCGGTGCCTCCCATTCACATGATGAGACGATGAAGGTTGTGGCATGCAAGCGACAAAGCCATGGGTGGCAGGCTTGTAAGATGGAGAAAGACACACCAGGGGTGTGGTTTCTGGTATGGATTGCCGAAAGGAAAAGCCAAATATGAGTGTATAGGAAGGTCTGGGCACTCTGTTTTATGCTCCTCTCAGGACATACAAGACCTAACTGTTGATGATTCATTTGGCTACCTACCCCCAACATTTCCTGTGGAACTGCTTCTTGGTCATTACACAATTCCGTTCCATGATGTTTTAATTATTTGTTTGCATTGATGCATTGATTTGCCAACCATTGTTGTTTTATTTGGGCTGACTTCACGTCAGCGCAAATATTTCTCACATTATATTTCAGCTTTGACACCAATTTAAAATTCACAAAGCCATATATCTGATATACAACTAATTTAATTATAGAAAGGCTCACATCAAAACTAATCATTAAATAATTGGTGCCATGGTTTTCCCAGACAATCATCAAATTATTGAACCTGCCTCTCAGAATAACTTGCTAATTGACTAATAATGTATTCTAGATTCACAAGAAAACCATTTTTCTTTGTTGAGAATACAATGTTCCATTCAGGGTACGTGGGCCGTATAGGTGTGACTGTCCTTCACTTGCATTGTTCAGAATCTGAAAACCTTATTAGGATCTCTTCCATTTTTTTCACAACCTGAAAACCATATTAGGATCTCTCTCTTGCCCTGGCCGTCATTGACCATTTTAATTTCTTGTCATTGCATTTTGCAGGCAATATCCAGGTTGATGCCCTGGATAGAAATTTCTTGGGCCCCGTCAACTCCACGTTCATTTTCAGTGCATGTGTGCTAGTGAAACTGCAAAATTACTTTTGCATTAGTGTGCGATGGTTTAATCATGTGAACATTGTGAAGTATAATACGACTGTTGCGATGGGATATGTTAGAATCTTTACTGATTATAAACCTAGATTTGTTACCTATTATAAAATCTAGAGTTGTAATTTATCTACTTTAGCAGGATATTAGATTTTTCATTTGTTCCCTTGAGATTGTTGTTTAGTTTGTGGATTTTCATCCACTGGTCCTTTGATTGTGTAGAGAATCCTCTAATACAGACATATACATGCTATGTAGTTCTAGATAATGCAAAAATGTCCAACTTCATCCTCCAAAATGCGGAATCAAACCACCACTAGGTACCTTTAATGTAGTCACACTCTACTTCGTGACTTTTGTATGATTATTCCAGTGGGTAGAAGATAGTTCTACAATTGACAGGGCGAAGCTTTGCAGCGTTTGGTGGCCCAACAATGTTGATCGTTCTAGTAACTTCTCTACTCCAACAAGCTCGCTTGCTCTCATCCATTGGGACATCGAACCAGCATAGTTTTACAATCTCCTTTGCGAAGCTGGCTGGCAGTCGTCTGCTCAATGTCAAATAGTATGGTGAATTCACACCAGTGCAGAACTTCTCTTTCCTTGATGCCACCCATTTAAATAAGAGCAGAGGTCGTACATTGTAGCCATGGCCGTATCATCCGTGGGTGCAGTGCTCAGTGGCTTTTTCTTTAAATATCCTTGACGTCCCTGGAAATTGGAGTGCTAGAAAGTGATTTTTTCTGTGAAATATATTTTAGTTTCAAATTTCTCGAGTAGTGTACGCATGTCCCTTGTTTGGCTGATCGATTAATTACTTTTAATATTAAATGTTTGCATACAGGTGTAATGAATAAAGATCTTAGGCTAGTCCCATAGAGATATATAGTGCTTCTTATGCAGAGTTTGTAAGAGAAATATTAGGCTAAATATTTTTTCATCATTTGATAAAACATGAGAAATGTTGAGAGAAGACATGCCGGGACACCAAACAGAGGCCAAGGGATAAGGTGTCTTATGGACACCAATGCAAATGACTTCTTTAATTAAGATAGCACAATAACAACAAATACAAATACAACCATAAATACAATTTTGTGGCAGTGTGCTATTTGAAAAGCAAAAGTTACTTGCGAGCTAATCCAAAAAAGTCCACGTCTGCTGTTTTCATAGTTCTTCCTTTCTTGTCTGCCTAATTATGATCACCTGCATGCTGAGAACTACTAATTGTTTGGACACACATGGAGATTCAGCGAACTCTTTTTTCTCGATGCCACCCATTCACATAAGACGACTAAGGTCATGGCGGGTGACAAAATCATCAGTCCCAACTAGAAAAGATGCAGAAGACAAAGAGAGTGTTGTGGTGTGTGGTTTGAGATCCATAGAGAGTGGAAACTAGGAGGAGATGGAACTGCAAGGGAGCACCGTTTTATGCTCCTCATGCAACAACATTTGGTCTGAGATTGCCATGTGCCAATACTCAGCTTTCATTGTATTTGGTGGAATAGTAAAGAGAGGGATGCCTGAATGAGCTTTGGCATACCTGCCAGCAGATTGTGTAGATATAGAGCAATTCAATTATGAGTGAAATGCACCACAGGCCCATGAACTTGTCTCGCTCGGTCAAATAGGTCCATGGACTCTCAAAATGATCATCTAGCCCCTAAAACTTGTATCTCGGTTCACCACAGGTCCAAAGCTGCCTACTCAGCATTTTTTTGCCAACGTGGCCCAACCTGTCTCCACAGGCCATCATTGGCCCCTGTTTTTTTGCATTTTGCCCCTCTGCCTTTCTTCCTTCTATAATTTCTGTTAATCATATGGCTCTTGCATCTACGCCGGGCCACGCCTACCATACTGCCACGATGATGGCGGCAGCAATGGCAAGTCATGTGCCGCTGCGGTTGGCGCCGTGTGGCGGGTGGCCATGTCCGCGCCGACGACCTCGAGCTCCCTCGCTCGGTGCAATCCGTGCATGTCCTTCTCCTCGCCCCACACGCTCGCCGACGAGGCGTAGCTCCGTAGCCGCGTCGCCCACTGCTGGCCCTACCGGGCGGCGCCATGACGGGTCAAGTAGTGCGCGGCGGCGCGAGCCCTGGGCCACCTCCCTAGCTACAAGCCCACGTTCCCGCCGTGGCGTGGCATGCCGCCGAGGCGGTGCAGCTCGCCGTGCGTTCCGCGTCCACTTGCATCAGCGACGTCTACGCCAACTTCGTCACGCTGGCACTGATCGAGCAGGCGGCCGAAGTACCAGCACGACCTCATGACGTGCGGGCGGCTCGGCGGCGGCGGCGCCGACTCCGAGGACAGGAAGGCGGAGGAGTGGGCGAGCCAGCTCCAGTGCTGGTCGCTCTAGTTTCTGAGCTGCCTCGCATCCAGGGACCTGTCATCTCATGCCATGATATGCCAGGACGCCTTGTTCTTGAGCGAGCTGTCCCGGATGTGGGGCGGACTGGTGAACGTACGGAGACTCGCCCGCCGGCGTCGGGTTGCTGCGCCTTTCTGTAGGAGCCCAGTTAGCCGCGCCGCCGTCGCGCGTGCCGCAATGCGCTATCCAGTCTTTGTGACCTCACGCGTTCGTCCGATGACTGGCAGTACATGGACGTAGATTGCTTCTCCTCGTCGATGACCGGCAGTACATGATGTCTAATGTGCACATTGCACACTAATAAAATCGGACTGCCCACCCAACCAATACAGTGGTGTCAGCAGCTCTTGTTGCAGTTGCGCTAAACCTCAGGATGCATCCAAGTCATATCCTAGTGCTTTGCTATTGTTGTGATTGCTCAACAGCAGCCAATGCAATTGCACTTCATTAATCAGCATCAACTGTCTGATATATATATACTCCCAGCAGGTCGCCGCCGTGAGAGAGCTGAAGGTAGAGAGGAAGAGGCAAGGCAACGACAGCTTCATGCATGGCGACGTGGACAAGGCCATTGATCACTACACCGAAGCTTTGGAGCTGTGCCCTCAGCGCAGGAGGGACGCGGCGGTGAGCGATGCGACACGCGTGCTGGCGCTGGCGCAGCCGGCGAATGCGCATGCAAGGAGCATGTGGCGCCGCACGCAGGCGTATGACATGAAGGGCATGGCCAGGGAGAGCCTCCTGGACTGCCTGGCCTGGGAGACAAGTTGCGGGGGTAAGATGCAAAAAAAAAAAAGGCCAATGATGACCTGGGAGACAGGCTGGGCCACGCTGGCCAGCCACATTGGCAAAAACGCTGGCCAGCCACATTGGCAAAAAACGCTGACCTGGCAGCTTTGGACCTGTGGTGAACCAAGATACAAGTTTTAGGGGCTAGATGATCATTTTGGGAGTCCATGAACCTATTTGACCCAGCGAGACAAGTTCATGGGCCTGTGGTGCATTTCACTCTTCAATTATTAACAGAAAATCTGTGGCTAACCATGCATGTAAGCAAAAAATAAATGTAACAATATTATATTTGGGCAGATGGACAGTTGTGTTGTGGTGTGACAGGAGCAGGCAATATACAGAAAGCACTGAAAAGTATTACCATGTGACTTGTATTGGAACTATTTTTCTTTCTTTATTATTTGTAACATATATAAGATAACCATCGCCTGTACTCTGTCATTATCACCCGCGGCTCTGTTTTTATTATTTATTACAAAGCCACAATGTTGTTTGCTACAAAACACTGCTCTCTTTTCTTGGTAGGTGTCACCCATTGCCACCCATTTACATGTGTTGACCCAGTGCTGGAGGTATGTGAAGAAAAATTTGCTTGGAAAGTGGAGACACAGAAGGCTAGAGGTGGATCGATGCCTGCCAAGAATTACAGTCACCACTTCAGAATGCATAGATGGGAGCTGCTGGAAGTGGAGATCGAGTGCACTCATTTTTATGCTTGTCAGGTTTGTAAGAACCGTGGCAGCCATGGACTCCTTTCATGCTCGGCTAGGGTCAATTTCGGTCCCAAACAAGTGTTTCGAATAAGTCAGCCTTCACAGTGCTTTCGTGCCACCTTCCCTCTCTCTGATTCATACATGTAATGGAGTAGACGAAGTGAGGTAGTACTTCGATCTCGGCAGAACACTAATTATGCAGAGACAGATGGAAGGAGTATAGAGAGTTGTGGTCACAGCACACAGGTTTCAAATGCTTAGTCAGACTTCGTTATGCGGTAGATAAGGACACAAGATGATCATGCCTAGATCTGGGCCATAGCTGCCAGCACACTGGGTACAAAATTTGCAAAACAATAAAGTCAAAACACTTAAATTTGTTAACTCAAATAAATGAATTATTTATATATAACAAGATGAAAAAGGCAATGATATGACGGATGGAGGCAATATATGTACCAAAGTATCAAACTGTTTTAAAAAATACTATACAAAATTGATTTTAGGAGATTAGTCCTTTTATTTACATTGGTTGTAAAAAAAAATGACACTATCTCGTAGTAATTTTTAGAGGAGATCACATCATTTATGAAAATAGTTTGATAAATAACCATCTCCTAGAATTATTAAACAGTGTCCAACCTCTATTTTTCTACATAATGGAACAAGGCTCTAGACTCACCACCTGGGGATGATAAACAACTATAACAGTCATTGTACAACTCAAAAGCCATAAGGCTATACACACAAGAATAAATAAAAGCTAGGTTCATCCCACATGGCAAGCGGAGCACGAGGCCACATTG
Source organism: Hyparrhenia diplandra (assembly GCA_015847255.1). Lineage (NCBI taxonomy): Eukaryota > Viridiplantae > Streptophyta > Magnoliopsida > Poales > Poaceae > Hyparrhenia > Hyparrhenia diplandra. Next base: position 253,655 of record JADLZK010000265.1, on the reverse strand, counting down.
TACCATTTGGAGAAGATGCAGCCAAACATTGTAAAGATAACCATTGTCATAGTCTCGCTCCATCTGCAAGCGTCCTTGAACAGTGGCCAGCCTCTTATGAAGTCTTCCTCTGCAAATGGATCCATTTTCAGAGATCATATAAAGATCTAGGACATGCAAAGTGTTGGTTTTTTCCAAACCCTGTGTTGCAAATGTTTACTGAACTGGTCTTTCCAAGCTCATTTTTTCAGAGTGTGCCTTCCAGACTTATCTGTGTATCACCATTGCAGTGAATAGCAGGGATTTGGGATATTTTCATTTCTAGAATTTTTTCCATGGTGCCACCTATTTCCATTCTGCTGAAGTCGTGTTCCATTGGTACTACCCATCCTCACATTGCATTCTTCAATAGAATATTAGTGTCAACGGGCAGGGGCCACACAGGGAAACAATGAGAGAAAGGTAAAAGGATCGGGAAAATGGAGAGGCAAGAGTAGTCACTGACTTGTACCACAAGGCTTGTGGTACATGGAGATATATATAGTGAGCTAGTTCATAGGTGCAAACATATGCAACCTACGTTACCTATTGTAAGAGAGGTTATATCAATGCTCATGATATGAAATAACTATATATCAGGATTTGATAGGAACAAATGATCATATATGTTGGCTGTACTGGATCAGCTATATGTATAGCAGAAGCCCCATGGCCCCTGCCCCACAGCTACTGTTGTTATCTGCACTGAAAATGTTAAAGCAGGTTCAAGCAAATTATGGAGGCGATTACACCTCAGCAATGAAAATACTATTACCCTCTTGTTTATGCCGTCTATTGGATAAATGATCCACGCTCAACCAAAGCATACACTAGTAATGAAATGATTTTGCGTGATGGGCGGTTTTCATTATCCATGGCGGCAAAGCCGCCCATCACGCTTCAAAGGTCATGGTTAATCACTGTTTAACCGTGGACGGGCTCCTTTGGCCCCTCATGCAAAATAGATGCACTATGGCGGGCATCTTACAAGTGCCCGTCATGGTTAATGATTTCAAAAAAAAAAAAAAGAAGAAACCCTAGACAGGCACACCGCGCCATTCACGGGCCCGTCTAGCCCATCTAGGGCTGCCACCGCCGAGACCTCCATGCCAGCCAAAGACGCACCGGATCCATGCCGCCGAGGTCGAAGCCTGCGGATCCCATCACTAGGGACCTACTCCGCCACCATCACGTAGCGATCCGCACCTCGAGGTCAAAGCCCACCGGATCCGCGCCGGAAAGTCGCAGCCCGCCGGATCCACGCCGCCGGCGAAGGAGGCCGCGGATCCGCGCCTTGAGGTCGAGGCCGCGGATTCGCATCGCCGCCATGGGCTGCGCCCAAATCACACCGTCGCGGGCCACGTCCCGCATAGCGCCATCGCATCCTGCGCCTGGCACGGCCTTCCGCACGCCGTAGCATCCCCCGGGCCCGCGCGGTGGCCCGCCCGTGCCCCGTCGTGGCCCGCCTCTCGCCGTTGTGTCCTGGTGCTCCGCCGTCGGGCCGGAAGGGAAGGACCGAAGGAGAGGAGTGGGGAGGAGTGGGCAGCGGCTGAGGTGGTTGTCCGATTGTGAGAGAAAGTGAGTTGGCTGGGAGAGAAGTGAGGGAGATGGAGCACCGAAACCCTAACTTCGTATTATAGGTGGTTGTCCGATTGGGCCTCGCCTCGGCCTTTTGGGCCTTTTTTTTTTTGATGGGGCTTTTAAAATTGCCCGCCACAGAAAATTGATTTTCTGTGGGCGGGTAAAAATTGACCGCCATGGAAAACAAAACTAGGCGTGGGCGGAGCATTATCCGTGACGGGCAAAAAGAGTGCCCGTCACGGTAAAGATTTTTGCTGTATAACGCAAAATCATTTCATTACTAGTGATAATACCAAATGCAATATGTACAACAGCCATAGGAGTTTAGCATAACGACATTTTAAAAAAGTGGGGTTCAATGATTTCTAATTTACTACAGTAGCAAAACAAAATTTACTTCAGTTCATGTTCCTTCTATTGAGGTTGCCTTCGGTAAGAATGGTCCTCTTTTTAAGAACCAAAAAGACCTTGATTTGTCGGACTAATCACCTGCGCATCTCATGGAGATCAGGATCCAACCACTGCCCACGCTAGTGACGACGTTCTCGTCTCCTCCACCACTGCCACGCAAACGATGTTGATGCCAAGAACCATGAGTCTACAATACATCCGACAGCAGTGTGCCTGCATCCAGCTGGTGAAGATCCTCGTGCCCCATCTTCAGTCAGCTAGATAAGACTAATTAAGCCTAATTAAGTGCTGAGTATGGATTGGGTGTTCCTGTAAGTAGGCTAATTAAGATCCTAGAAAAGTTATTAATTCTAATATCAGCTTCCCATTTTATTGCAGTGCTGCTTTATTTTGTCACAGATTATTTGATCCCAGTGATTGAACTATAAAAATCATGCTTTATAGATTATTAATTGGTTTGATCTATATATGAACTGATCAGATCAGCCAACTGACAACAAGCAGGGCCCTACGTCGAACCAATAGATACAGGGTGGAGCTTTCTGTTCTTTGTGCACCAGCCACCAGGGATAGATAGCGAGCAACTCTTGTCTTTGTCATGATTATTTCAGATGGGATTCAGAACTCTACCATGTTGTTTTGGGCAAGTTGCTTGATAATGACCAGAGGCTACTGTAGGCTTCAACAAGGTGAACTCAGAATAGTGGCATACCAACTCTCTTTTTCGGTGCCACCCATTCACAAGAGAGACGAAGGTCGTCGCATCGATGCTACAAGTCGTGGCTCCTTGAACGAAAAGATAGGGGGACATCTGCTTTTTGCATCCTGTTTCCAAGTGCCAATACTGTAAAGTAGCGAAGGAGAACGAGGGCATGTATTCCTTCTTAGCAAACTATGGATGGTAATCTTGTGGCTCAGGAGCATGCTGAGGGTTTGGAGACCATTGAGCTAGGCACTCTGTTTTATGCTCCCATTGAGGATTTGTTGAAACAAGGCGTTATATATGATGCCTTATGTACAGTTTCTCAAGGATGGAAGAGGAGTAGAGGCATATAAATGGAGATCTCGGGCCTCTTCTGTTGCCCTTTAAGTTGCCCCACCACAATCTTTCTCTTGTTCTATATATGATTTGTTGAACAAGGTTCCATGCCGCATTGGTGTAGAAAAAAGTCTGGGCTAGGCATGGGATGTATCAGCAAGTTTTGGACATGTGGACGAAAAACATGAAGTTTCCACATGCGCTTTTGAGCAGCTATCAGGTTCCATGACTGTTCTTCAATCCCATGGTTCACCACTTGACAACCACAACGAATCTCAAGCTCGTCTCTCCTGCCATTGTTGAACATTTTCTCATCAGGAAATGTCTCGTGTCCAGTTGGAACTCCTGTCTGGGAACTTCATTGGCCCCTTGGACTCCTAATTCTTGTTTAGGTCACGTGTGCCAGTGCAGTTAGGAGAGTGAGGACCCATGTCAAGTGGACTGATCGAGGAGCGAGCCGGAGTCGAATTCCGTAGTCATCGTCAACTCTTCCCTCAAATCTGGACTTTTTGCATTGATGGAAAGAAAGGAGCGTTTACTTTCGATCATGTATTCCACTTATTTACCATACATGGCATTGGGAGCCACGGGAGATGATGAAAGCCTGCTAGGGTATCTATATACTCCCTCCGTTCCAAATTGTAGTTCACTTTGGCTTTTCTAGATACATTGATTTTGCTATGCACCTAGTTATACACTATGTCTAAATACATAGTAAAAGAAATGAATCTAGAAAAGCCAAAGTGAACTACAATTTGGAACGAAGGGAGTATATTGGTTTGTTAACATCCTTTTCAAAAAAAAATATTAGTTTGTTAACTCACACATGAATCCTTTTTTTCTAGCGTAGTGCTGCTTTACTTTGTCACAGATTTGTTGACAATGGAATATCCCAACACAGAAGCTAGCTAGAACTTTGGACATACATCAGAGAGGGGCGGAGGTAGGGCCGAAGTTGAGAGTGTCGCAGCACTAGTCACTGCTTTTCATCTTTTTCAAAATCGTATCACAGAAAGTACAAGAACCTAATAGCAATTAACAAACACACACACACACACACACACAAGCAGATTTATTCTTTTCAATTTAGCTTAACTTAGCAGTTGCTTACTTGATAAACCCCCTTTGAAGAGTTTTGAGCTCTGCCCCTGTATCTGAGAAATATATAGTTCGTGAAAGTGAACCTTAGGTTATACTAGCACTGGCTGGCCAGCTATGATGCCCGGAACCTAGTGAGGACAGATCATACTTCAAGAAGAGATTGCAGCAAAGTCATAAAAATAATGTCAAGAGAGAACAGATAGACTTTTTTATTCGATAGTGTAAATATTTGCATTTATAGGACAGGGGCATAGGGAACACTTTTTAAACAAAAAAAAAAAATGACATCTGGTTACATCGAATCCAACAGAGACTCTACCGGATAGTTTCTTGGGTTTTACTGTCCTGACTCCGAGACACTAAACTATACACCAAACTGACCTGTAGTATCCGAATAACCTAATGCAGCATGAGAATGTCACCCTACACCTTGAGCGATAGAGCAATACATATTGTTTCTTTTCTCTATACCTTGAACGTTTATATTTTATAGGGTACCAGGTTCAAACCTATTAGCAGTTGAGATGTTTTATTATAAAAAATTCTGATATCTAAGTCCTCTTCGGTACGACTTTCTCTATACCATGAAGCTAGGAAAAGCCATGTGTTTCTTTCTTTGGTTTCTAAGCCACTCCAGTTGGACTGTACCGGAAAGTTCTGGATTTTACTGTATTTTATCCGACACAGTAAACAAAACTGACCTATCGCATCTGACTAACCCAGCACACCATCAAAATGTCAGCTGGCTACTGCCCTGAATCGTGATATTATACAATATCCGTCAAGGATGCACTCCTACCATGCAGTGTGTTTTTCTATACTCGAATACTAGCGATCTTTGTAATTGAAGAAATGAAAGAATGGGAGAGAGGCAAATTATATTTGCAAAGAAAACAGTTGCGGAGAACGCTTGTGAGTGCGGATGCGGATTACATATTGCTGGAGAGATAATGAAGTGAAGCAAACATGTCAGAAACGTCAGGAATCAGATATAGGTTGGTAGAAAAGATGTACTGGGTCGTAAATCTGCAATAATGTATAACACGAGCGCATACAAATATTGTTTGTTTTCTCTGCAAACACGATAACGACCTGTCATTAGAGACTCGTATAGCCAAAATATGTCTCTAATGACCCTTTGTTTGAGACTTCAATAGCCAAAATGGGTCTTTGATGTGAATCATCAAAATCTTTTTTTAGCCAAAAAAATTTCTGTGATGACGGTTTAAAAGAAATACCTCTACCATGGTCCTATATACATTTGAGACTAGTTTCATCCATTTCAGCAATCAAATTCTTTACAAACTGTTGATACAACTTATGCAACAAAGTAGATACAACCTTGAAGATCTCTAACAGTACAATAGATGTGAATGACACAATATCAAGAAATGAGTACAATAGAGTAACAAATACTTCACAAGAGATTGTCATGTATTCGGTGGATAGCAACTTTAGCAAAGCAGCATGTTAAAGACATGCATGTAATAAATGTGATCTGTTCAATTTCACGTGCCTGTTACTAATCAGTTGGTAAAGAGGTGCATAGCACATACAGTGTATGATTTGTGGTGGCTCGGATACACTAATAAGAACTAGTTCAGATAAAAAAAGTTATGAAGTCAACACCTCTGATAAAAACAGAGTGGTTATATATGGCCAGATAAAATCAGGGTGCAACTGCAGAGTGGGTAGACGATTTACATGCAGGTAATTAGTCACAGTGCAAGCATATAAGATAGAGAAAGACACATCATGGGAGCCGTCTGTTGACGATGGTATGGGATGCTCTGAGTGGAAATGTAACTAGTAGTCTATAGGAAGATGTGTGGGTATCCTGTTTTATGCTCCTCGCGCTCTGGATGGTAGCTACGAGCATTTACTGGGTGCATATTATATTCATTCCGCAAACCATCCCCTATATTTTATATTGGACTATTTCTCCGACGAACCAATTCATCCCTTCCACGAATGGAAATTATGGGACTCTTTATATTCCTCTTTCAAATTATTTATTTGATGCGCTCCATCACCATTGATAATTTAAACTTTTTTTTTTGAAAAGAGTTATTTTATAAATCGGCTTATAAGAAAGCCCAAATGCGAGTACCAGTATTTGCTGGGGTTACCAGCTTACATATTGATAATTTAAACTGACTTTGCTTCAGCACAAGTTCTCACTTTTTATTCAAGCTATGATTGGCAATTCAAAAAAATAAGTATACAAGTAATACTAGAGCTCTCATTACTGGGAACACAAATTCCATTATGCAATTGTGCGCACTCGTGCGACTAGGCACGCGTTGGACCGAGAGGAAGAGGAAGAGGGCGCAAGGGAGGTTGTTCCCCGCTAGAGAGGAAGCATAAGGTGCTTAGGGTTCCAGTTAGGAGAACTCTGGCGTCAAAGAAGATAGGCTCACTAGACATGCCTCCGAGACACCATACACCAAATTGACCTGTAGTATACAACTAACCCAATGCAGCATGAGAGTGTTACTCTGCACCTTATGACCTCAGCATTGATGTCTATCGTACTCATGCTAGCATTCTTTTCCCGGTGCCACCCATTTCTCTTCACAGTCACAGGTGACTAGTGCTCCCTGCATGCTAACCTATTCTCTCCCTGCAGTTTTATGCTCAATGACTCAAATAAAAACACAATCTCTCCCTGCAGTTTAGTAGGGCAGAGAACGCTGGTGAGTAGTGACTAGCTTTCAGTGGATGCAATACATATATATCGAGTGCACAGTGCACATTATATATATAATGTGACCATATGAAGTGTAATGTGAGTTCGCGTCATCACAAATCAGATATTTAGGTCATGGGCCCATAGTTCTAATTCACGTTTTCTCAGCTCTCTTTTCTACTGCTTATAAAGAGGTTCTGTACATGAGCCACATGCCAGGTTCTGTCCTCAACTGGCCATGTATTATACTCAAGGCAAAAGAGACTCGGCTTTACTAGGCTCCATCTAAATTAACTGACAGCCCGCAGCACTTTAATTTTATGTTAAACTCAATTCCAATAACTTGAATAAGAAAACAAAAATACAATAAAGGTAGGTGTCAAAAAACAAGAGCTATAAAATATATACATGGACTGATGAAAACAGAATGAAACTGCAGAGTAAAAAAGTCGAACAGACTACACACTGTGGGTGGATGATGTACAGACTACATAGGACACTACAGGAAGCTTGTTCTTTGCTGAGCACATGGCATGCACGACAAAAGACCAAAAGGTGGTCGGTGAAGGCTTCGCCGAGTAGAGTGCTCGGCATAGGACGAACGGGAAAATTTTTCATGGCAGAGGTCCTATGCCAAGCACCCTGGCCACCAGCTCTCAGCGATGGCCTAGCTCTCGGCAAAGTATTCTACACCGAGGGTTAAGATTCACCAAGAACAGCGGTCGGCGAAGCTAGACTTTGCCGAGAGCTTCTTATCCTGGTTCTCAGCGAAACGCAGTCCCGTCGGCGAAGTCCCAGTTTCCTGTAGTGGGAGCGAGCTACGACTTTCATCTTACTTGCTTAAGCTGCTCCTTCATTACCTTCCTTATTGACTATGCAAGACGCAGAGGCACAAAAATCATTTACTCCTTCGGTTCCAAACTGTAATCTCGAACAGATTGAAAGCTTCTTTATCTCGAAACGCACGGCAGTGTACATGTTGTCGATTCAATGCTGGGGGCTCATAGGAAGAACAGAGCAAGCAAAGTTTTCTCGTGCCGCATTCACATGGGTAGGTCAGCATGGTGATTTGGTGTTCTTCATGTCGGTGCCTCTCTTTAGACTATCATCAACGAGCACCTATATGCAACACCCATCTTCTAGTTTGCCTCATGCACAGTAAGAAAACATCGGAAGTCAAAACTGAGCTTCTCAACATTGAAGGCAAACAAAAACCAAGCCACGGCTCACCGCCCCGCTTTGCCTCCTTCCCTTCCAAAAATAGTCAAATACTCCTTGGTGGGCGCCGCACCTACCAAGAACGGACGCCACCAGGGCAGTCGGCTATTGAAGCAGGTATGGGATGGTGTTGTGGTTAATTTGGATTTTGAGTCCGTCCGAGAGGATTTTGCGCGGTGAGCAGCGGCGGCGGTCGTTGCCGTGGGCGGCGTAATCCGCTCGCTCGCCCCTGCCTCCTTCACACATCGCTCCCAGAGATATAGTTTGAGGAGACAGAATGACCCTTTTTGTGTTTTGCTGGGAACGGTAGGCAAATGTACCGTGAGTGATGCATCTTTTAGGTTTAGGTCCTTTGTTGAGTCAGTCTTAGCTAGAGCATTTGACTGTGTGGATAAGAAATGCAAGGTGGAAGAGATGTTGTGTGGACTAGACTCTTTTATATAGTCATTGGCATTTAGCTGCCCCTTTCAGGAATTTTTCAGAGAGAAAAGTATGGACCCTTTGGGCCGGATTGGAGAAAGGAAATAATTCGGCGTGAAACTAGATTGAGATGATTATTGATTTGGGTAGATTGAAATTCCCTGAATAATACAAAAATTCCTTTGGTTGAGAAAACAGTTCGTACTCAAACAAATCAAACTTTGAGCTGAGAACGAAAAACATGCATTGTAAAGAGATCATTTCTCTATCCTATATGTTGAACTTGCACGGCTACATTGTGAGTTTACACATATGTGGTCAAAACATACATAAGAAGTTGGATGTGCATGCACCCTTGAATTGAGAAGTACAATTGACCTTAAGTTTTACTAGCATTGGCTGGCTAGCTAAGATGTCCTCCACTACAATCGACATAAAAGGAGAACAATAAATTATGTTTGAAAGCAAATAGAGCAATACAAAGAACGGCATGAGAGATACATATTGTTTCTTTTCTCTATACCTTGAGCGTTTTATTATAAAATTAAAGTTCTGTCCTATTAGCAGTTGAGATGTTTTATTATAAAATTAAAGTTCTGATATCTAAGTCCTCTTCGGTAGGACTTTCTCTATACCATGAAGCTAGGAAAAGCCATATGTTTGTTTCTTTGGCTTCTAAGCCACTCCACAGTTGGACTGTACCCGAAAGTTCTGGATTTTACTATGTTTTATCCGACACAGTAAACAAAACTGACCTATCGCATCTGACTAACCCAGCACACCATCAAAATGTCAGCTGGCTTCTGACCTGAATCGTGATATTATACGATATCCGTCAAGGATGCACTCCTACCATGCAGTGTGTTTTTCTATACTCGAATACTAGCGATCTTTGTTATTGAAGAAATGAAAGAATGGGAGAGAGGCAAATTATATTTGAAAAGAAAACAGTTGCAGAGAACGCTTGTGAGTGCAGCATGCTCATTACATATTGCTGGAGAGATAATGAAGTGAAGCAAACAAGTCAGAAACGTCCGGAATTAGATATAGGTTGGTAGAAAAGATGTACTGGTTCGTAAATCTGCAATAATGTATTACACGAGCCCATACAAATATTGTTTGTTTTCTCTGCAAACACGTTAGTGACCTGTCATTAGAGACTCGTATAGCCAAAATAAGTCTCTAATGACCCGTTGTTTTCAGACTTCAACAAATGGGTCTTTGATGTGAATCATCAAAATCTTTTATAGCCAACAAAATTTCTGTTATGATGGTTTAAAAAAGAAATACCTCTAACATGGTCCTATATACATTTGAGACTAGTTTCATCCATTTCAGCAATCAAATTATTTACAGACTGTAGATACAACTTATGCGACACAATATCAAGAAATGAGTACAATAGTGTAACAAATACTTCACAAGAGATTGTCATGTATTCGGTGGATAGCAACTTTAGCAAAGCAGCATGTTAAAGACATGCATGTAAGAAATGTGATTCTGCTCAGTGTATGATCTGTGGTGGCTCGGATACACTAATAAGATGCAGTCCAGATAAAACCAGGGTGCAAATGCACAGTAAAAAAAGTTGGAGTGTAGAGTGGGTAGACGATTTACATGCATTTATTTTTAACAACATCCTTGTACAACTTTGCTTCAGCACAAGTTCTCACATTTTTTCAAGCTTTGATTGGCAAGATAAAAAATAAGTATACAAGTAATACAAGAGCTCTCGTTACTGGAAACACAAAGTTCATTATGCAATGTTGCGCTCTTCGCGCGATTGGGCACGCCGCTGGACCAAGAGGAAGAGGAAGATGAAGCAAGGAGGTTGTGCCCATGCTAGGTAGGAAGGAGAAGGTGCTTAGGGTTCCAGTGAAGAGAACTCCGGCGTCAAAGAAGACAAGCTCACTAGCCATGACCTCTACCTCTTTCTTCTATAATTCTGGTGGGGGAGGAGGGAGAGGAATCAGGGCAGGTGGTGCTTCATTTGGTCACCATCGCGGGAGGGGATAAGAGAAGATAATGATGGCCACCACGAGCACCCTAGGGTTTGTTGGAGCATGCCATGGTTGGGGCGATGGTCGGTGGAAGTGGCGAGGATGAGTAGGAGGGCGCGGCAGAGTGGTGGCGACGCCAAGGAAGCTGCGTTCATGGGCAGACCGGGGAGGAGCCCAGCTAGAGGAGGGAGCACATGCTCGATGTAGAGAACGTGTAGCCCGGGTTGCACGCTCAGCGATGGTTCGTGGCTTAACTCCATCATACTAGAAACTTATAAAATCGTGTCGGTAAGAAAAACACCGAGAAATATATAGATTTTATGGAAAATAAATTTTTCTGTCGGGTGGTGGGCCAAAAGCACACAGGAAAAAAAAAGTACTTTTTCTATTGGCTGCTAATTGTTGGAACTGAGCTCTTGTAATCAAGCTCGGCGATGTCGCGACACCTGCTGGTGGTGACTGCGGCGAGCTAAAGCCTATAACTCATGTGAGGAAGAAGAACACACACTGGAGAACACAAACAATAGTGTTGCCCAACTGCCGCAGAATTTTCAGGACTCAATTCATTCATTTACATACTGTGATACATAAGCTTGAAACTTGAACACTCTCATCGCACGGACATGGCCCACGATCATGCTTTTTTTCTGGATAAGGGCATGCACAACATGATGCCAACGGTGTGAAACCCAACTTGACAGTCACGGCATGGACTAGGCACAGCACGAGCCATCCGAAATTCTACGCCACTAAATCAAACTACTGAAAGCGTAAAACATGTTCCAACAAGATTACATCAAAAGGATAACTGAATAAAACAAACTAAAACTAATTACCCTATCGGTTTTTTTGAGCTGACAAAATATGCTCTTGGATCTACTGCTCAAAACGACAGGGTTGTACTAGCATTTCAGCCCACCCGAGAGCTGCTACAGGGTGCCTCTTCTCTCTCTCCCTCTTTGATGCTCTCACTTCTGTGTAGATAGTCTATCACTCGCACACCATGATGGCCATGCAAGAACACGTCTAAGAACCCGAGAGGTGCATTAACACGTCTATGAAACAAACGCAAGAACCTTGCCTATCAAACAACCATGAGACTCCAATTGCTGCTGCACCCACGTCGTCCATTTTAACCTCTATCTCTTCTGTGCAGATAGTCCATCTCTCACACACCACTACTTAAGTATTTTTTTTAGAGGCAGGTGTTTTAGAGTCTGGCACTCCGACCACCGCTGTCAAATTTTATCTATTATTGGCGATTAATAGAGGTGGTTGGCATGTTAGTCTACTAATGTTGGCGATGCATGTTGTTGTAAGCTCGATGTTCAGTGATAATGTGGAAGCTGTGGTGACATCGGTTAGGCAGCCGCAGAAGCATCAGCAGAATTTGAGTTGGAGTGTTGTTGGGAACAGTTGGCGCAGTGGCTGGAGCAGGCTGACCGTGCCCACGATGTTGCTCGGTTGGAGCAGTTTGTTTCTGTCAACATGTTTTTCTGTAAATTGTTTTCTGGTGCTGTAAGCATGTGTTTAAACTACTGGTATAAGTAGATGGATGTAAGAGTTGTGTGGCCTCCAGTCGGTTGTAACCCAACTTATCAAAGTTGAAAAAGGGCACCATTTCCGTGGCAGTAGCCTCGAGCTAGTGTTCATCCCCATTTCTTCTTGTTCTTGCGTGATTTGATCTTTAGTCTTAGCCACCATGTGAATGTGCTTATGATATTAGATCTAGTGCCTACAATGCAACCTTTAATGACACTCCTCTGCCGCAGCACGGTGGCAAGGTGTGGCATAAAAGCAGAACTCTGGTCATGCAGCCTGAGGGAGGCTGGGGCCAGCGGATGAAGCCACAGCGAATCTGGTTGCAGTAGATCAAGGCTCCTCGCTCCTGACTGGATGGACTTTTCTTTTGTTTTTGTATTCATCTAATGGAGGCAGACACTGAAAATTTCAGTTGAGGGAGCCCTTGTGTGCCTGAGGCCAGTGCCCACCCAGCGGGAGTAAATGTATTCTGTCCATCTCTGAAATTGACTTCTGTACTAGTGTATATTAATGTATTATTAACTCTAAAGTTCATGCAATTTTTCCTGTCAACAAGCACATGATTGTTTGATTTGATAGACGGAGTTCTCGCAATTGGGGCTCAAATCAATTGTAGTAATGTTACTATTTCGTCGGCAGGCACTCGACGCTATATACACCAACTGCATTATTATGGCCACGTGTGAGGTCAGTCATGCATATTTGTGTACATAATTTTCAGTTATCTAATGCATTAACTTTAGCCAGTGCCGAAGTTACAGCATCCTCTTTTCTAACATGTTGTGATATTATATATGGGACGCATGCTGCTTGTTTCTCGATATTGTTTATATAAGCACAACATCTCTTATTTCTCTCAAGCTACACTTTACCTACTCGAGATATGCAAGTAGAAATCGTGTAGATTCGTCAATAAGAATCACATCAGTGAGTTGAGCTCATTCTGCATAAAAAGTCTTAGTTGCAGCTCAATCCTATAGTTGGATGGTGATCAAATATTCATTCACGTGCAGCGCGTCTATGACTAGTTTTTTTTTGGGATTGGGAGGTATCAAGAAACCAAATTGGTGCTGCGAACCAAAACAGAGAACCTTCACAGCCCTCCCAAGCTCAACAACCACTCCCGGCTTCTGTTGGCGTTGGAATAGAGGTTCTTGGGATAGCGGCATACACTGCCAATGGCCTCCATTACAGCTGGTAGTCCTCGGTATTTTCTGCCCGGCAAAGAGACATTGTGGACATATTATTAGCAGCAGTGTAATTTTGTAGTCTTATGTCACCATTGCAATTTGTCTCTCCAGCTCAGCTTTAATTTCTACTTGCATATGTCAGTTTGGTAAGTTCAACATATGAATGTAAACACCCGGGTCGGCTGACTATGGCATCGCACTAACAAGTTGCTGGACTAGGATTCTGCGCAAGGCCGGGTTTGCCGCTTACATAATTGCCTACGTGAAGCACATGACTTACCCATGACATGGGTGCTAAAGAAGAAACACAATATTCTGTTTTACGGCTTAACTAGGATAAATTAATGGACAACATGACGATTTAATTTAGCAATCCGGGAATCTGATAGCTTGTACAAACCTCTTATTTGCAGTCGTATTTCCACAAAATGATGCAGCATTATTTACCATCTCCCGTTTCCATTGAGGATCGCGGGGACATACTGCTTCGTGTAAGAAAGATAGTAGATTGGTAGACACGCTGCTCTTAGGAAGTAGTGCTCAAGCATCTCGGTTCGAATCCGGTGGCAGCATTCTCGATAAAGAATACAATAAATTTGAAATTAAATTGGAAAATGGATTCAATTCAAAATTTTCAATTTTGTAATGGGACCTTATCAATATGCTATCTGCAACTTTAGAATTGATGGGTGCTTGTAGGTTTTCTCCAATCACAACATTATCAGTTGACTTCTTCTCCGGTCTCACCATTTGCGGTACTCCCGTTGTGACTGCAGGGGATCTTAGACGATATGTAGCATGTAACCAATCTGATCTCAGTGCACATGATCCCTCCCCTTGTAGGCATGGAGACTAGGCACCATTGGCCAGTAGTTCTTCGCACAACTATATATACCTGTGCACTATGATTAATCAAGGCATTCATACTCGTATCCATTTCCTTCTTACAGATCATTCTGCTTACACATATGGTAATGTAGAAGAAAAGGTGAACTCATACAAGTGCTATGTATGCACTGTTTTCTCGGTGCCACTCATTCAAATGAAACCACAGTCGCAGCATTGGGACGCCGATGAAGATTTCTGAATTTTCAGGACCATACTACCAGAGAGAGACGAAGATCCTAGATAGAGGGACCTTGGTTTGCGGGTTCAGATGTGTCAAGCTCTCGTTTCCCCGTGCCGCACATTCACACGGGATGCATGAGATGCCAAGAGCCTGGGGCACCCAATTGTACCGTACCAATACAATGGAATGCAATGTGGCTGAGATCTACGGAGAAGATATAAACGGAAAATGTGCAGTGGTCACAGGAGGGTGAGGGTGGCGGCAGTCCTTTTTATAACCTCATCCCTAGCCATGGCTTGATTGAGGGTCGGGCATTAATTTGTGTGCTATTTATGGTTCTGCTTGTTTATCTTGATTATATAAGGATGAACATGATATACATCAGGGAGTTCAGCCAGTAGATCTGCAGCAAAAGTCCTAGTTGTAGCCCGATTTAATACTAGACAGGTTGGTCTTCAAATATTTATTCACGGGCCTGGCATCTATGACTCGTTTTTATGATGCAGCAAAAAGTCCTAGTTGTAGCCCGATTTAATACTAGACAGGTTGGTCTTCAAATATTTATTCACGGGCCTGGCATCTATGACTCGTTTTTATGATGGTCGAGAGGAACTTTCCTAAGTGGCGATCCAAAGGAAGGCGAAGGAACTCAGAAGCGCTACTATTCTCTAGAATGTCCCATGTGTTGTCAGCCTTGCAATGAACACTGCCAAGCATGATAGTACTTGCTGGTACTTTACTTCTTAGGAATACTACTACATGGACTATGTAAGGACATGTTGTTTGCAGGAGACCAGTGACTGGTCTTGGTACATCACCGTTCCTGCCAACGTAGCCATCTAGCACAGGTTTATCCCCTCTGGTAGCAGCATATAGTAGAAAAGGTCTCTCTATCAGCATGTCATCTAGCTTTATCCCCTGTCACCGTGTGCATGACCTGCAATTTGTCACAGGAAGCGAACTTTAAGTTGTGCACTGAGAAAACTCATGAAGTGGTTTTGGTGCTACTAAAACTTGCAGTTTTGTTCTTATTGTATTAGCTTCTTATTTATACAAAATTCAAGACTAATTTGACTGCTAATCTGCCCATGCTGCATGAGAAAAAAAAAAGTACATTTCATTGCCAGTTCTGTCTTGGAAGGCATCTGAGCATGAAGGTTTGGTATTGAACTGTTTTGGCCCACAACACCAAACTCATTTTCAATGTGGGCAAGCCTAGTATGGTAGCTCAACGAATTCAATTCTAGAACAAAAGGTAGGTTCCTGGGCAACTCTTGTCCAGAATATTAGCAGGTGTTTGGATCTGGGGTTGAAGTGGGTTGGAGCGCCTCAAACCCAATTTTCACGGTGTTTCGATGATATTAAGCTAGATTGGGTTGGCCCTAGATGAGGAATAATCTTCTCCAATGCTGGTTGCCCCATTCCATCAAAATAAGCGGATAGGGTCGAAGATGGGAAAAGATGGGAAAAGGATGCAAAGTGTCGGCAAGGGTCGTGAGGGAGGTACTAGGTGGTGGTTGCTAGGGCGCGGACTGGGTGAACCATGATGGACATGAGGAAGTGAGCATGGGGCGGCCCATACGGTGCCACCACATCGCAATGTCGGAAGATCGCGGCCCTGTCTCGCCGGGCGCAGGGAAGTACCGTGGGTCAATCCGCCATGCTCCACATGAACACGTGGACGCGCTGCCCAAATGACTTGGGCCCGCCAGCAAGAGGATAGAATCGACCGACCGGTAGGCTGCGGGCGGTTGCGATGGCGGGCTACGGCAGCGGATCCCGGGCGGCGATGGCGGGCTACGGCGGATCCAGCGGCGGATGCTGCTCGGCCTCTCCGGGCGGCGGATCCATGGCGGAAGGTGCTCAAGGGGCGGCGGCGGTGCGGATCCATGGCGGAGCGCTCAAGGAGGACGCGGTGGCGCGGATCCAGGTGCGAGCGCTCAAGCGGCTCAGGAGGAGTACCCGGCGGGCGGATCCAGTCCGACCGGGCGGCGGCCGCGGCGTGGATCCGGCTCCCGTTCCTCTACGGCGGCGGGCGGCGCCCATGAGCGGCTCCTGCGAGGTGGCGGCGGCGGCCACGGGCGCATCCGGCAAAGAAAGCAAGCGTGGGCGGCCTAGATGGGCTCGACGGGCCCGTGATGGGCTCGGCGGGCCTGTCTAGGGTTTTTATTTATTTTTATTTTTTGGCCGTCGCGGGCATCCTAATCTCCCCCCGCCACGCAAAATAAGTTAAGCGTGGCGGGCATCAGAGCCCGTCACAGTTAATCACGCGATTAACAGTGACCTTTGGTTGGTGACGGCAGCTGTGCCCGCCACACAAAACAAAAAATGACCGCCATTTTTAAAACGTTTTAGGTACTAGAACAAGAGTAATAAATTCATTTTTCCAGAAAAGACTTATTTGGGTTGCATCTAAATTCTGCTTACGAATTATTCTCTTTGAAGCTCCATAACCATTCAAGTAGAACGACCACAACCTGAGCTGTTGTTTGCTGCTTGTATATCACCAGAACAGGGAAGCAAACTATTTCCATGCACCAACAAAACAATTAATTCTTCTGAATATTAAGAGACTTAGCTGCAAATATATAGGACAAGTAACTAACCACATCTACGTAATGGAAATATATGCAAAGCCTCATGATCATCCTTTATTGCAACCGATGCTGATTTATACTTTCATACCATGTTTAATAGAAAATAATTTGAGGTCCCAAATTCTGATTTTCCATTTTTTTCTATTTTCATATTCGTAGCAGTTTTCTCTGTTCTCATCTCCATCCATCTCATTAGTGTGAACGATTTAATGTATCAATCAAATTGAGGCGTGAAACGATGAATTTAAGATATCTCTATAATATTGAGGACAGTAACTTTCATTGTCATTCAAGTCGTATTCTAGTCCTATGGCATCATCACTCGCTGAGTAAAACATATCATGAACAAGCCTTGCACACTTTGCTGCAGAACTACCATCTACCCCCGTGCAGTGGCTACATCAGTAACTTCTATGGCAGCACTGCAACCTCTCGTATTGAAGATGTGATCCCATTGCTCGCTGGGACAGTGGCCGGCTATGTCCAGGATGTGAACATGGAAACGGTGGGTCGCCTCTTGGGGCAATCAAGGAAGGTGCACTTCTCAGAACGGTGAAAGATCCATGGTCTAGTATCCAACTATATAAGATCTCATCCATGCCTCACTGGTCTCACTTGCATCCAGCCTAAAGCAAAATAGTGAGTAAGCTTGAAAATCTGGCGAGCTATCTTTCCTGGGTGTCACTCATTCTTGTGTTGTGTACTGAACAAGATTGCGTTAGGTGGCAAAGTCATCAGTAATATGGATGAGAACCACTGGGAGAGGCTGTATGTCACGCCTGGTTTTCCAAAGGAGACCAGACATCGCCATATGTGTGCCCAGGAAGTCCACACATATAGCACAGAATAAAAATATCAGAAAACAATGCTTTAAAACGTAGAAACAACTAAACAAACACTCACAATTATCAGAGTAACGCGGAATGGTTGCTAAACTTCTCGGGCTCCATTATCTTCAGGGACAGTTGACTGGGGGCTCCGTATGCCAAGAACTAGTATCTTCATCCATCTTTTGTGCAACAGACTGAGGTGGGGGAAATTGCAAGAGTGAGTCCATGTCGAACTCAGCAAATATAGCAAGGTAGTATCTTACCCATAGAATCATGACCATTATAACATAAATAATAAATATGCATAAGTGATAAAGATGAGTGAACAATAATAACAATATAAGCGTCATCATCCTTAATGTAAATGGTCCAAGGCCGCCGTGTCCTTGAGCAAGGCTAGTATACTAGTTTAATAAACTCTGTGAGGCGTACACTTTCACCGTGGAGCCGTGGAATTGCCCTACGTGCCCGAGGCCGTGGAAGACCTCTAGACCCACTACCAAAGTAGGTCTGCAGGGTTCACTATGAAGCCTTTCAACAGGTTCGCCTAACAAGTTTGGCGCTAAGTCGTCGATATAGGACCCACCCTTCCTATATGGCACATAACCGCGACCTATACACATATATATGGGACGGGGGCTATACTATACCCAATTCGGCACTTCCTCCAAACTCGCTAGAAAAGGGCCCGGTACTCGAAGCTAAAACCAGAGCCATGTGGCCCACTACGGTATGCTCAGTAAATCCCGGATACATCACTTACAGATAAGATCTTATGCGGTTAAATTGTTACCATTTTATCATTTATAGCATAATATTAATTAAGTCACAAGATCATGGTAATAATGAGTTAGTAATACTCAAACTATACTTGCCTTTACTTTTGCTCCAATTTCCCACACTCTGCTTCTGCACACTTGTCGGTCCTCGACTCTTGGTCTTCAATGCCAATGAACAGCTCTTCGTCTACTCGTAGCAAACACCACGCATACAAGCAAGAATACAGAATAAACTAAGAACAATACACCAACATTGATAAAACAGGATAAATGGCTTATAAAACTGATCTACGCGTTGCTACGATCACGTGGGCGTAAAGATCACGAAATCGGACTTAAAACGGATAAGTTATGGATTTTACAAGATTTCCTATAGTCGGATAATTAGTTAATTAATTAATTCCAACTATGAAAATTAAATGATGAAAACCTACTGTTCAATGATACTATCTTGTAGAGAATTTAATTATGAACCTAACGCAAGTTGAACGGATCAATTTGGAGTTAAAACGTGGAAGTTAGCATTTAAAGGCAAAGTGGCAAAGTTGTAAATAGACTGATCTTTAATTCCAATTTAATATAATTCGAAAAACGGGTTTTATTCTCGGATAGGAGCTATCTGCAATTAACTATGGTTTCCGAGGGCTAACTCATAAAACCGACAAAGGAGGGGCTTTTCCTTAATTACTTTTGAACTAATGTGGACCTTTTCGTGAATCCGGGAAAAGCGAGAGGGCTAATCTCAAAAAATAACGCGGTGGCGGTGTTGACCGCGTCACCGGTGCGACGTGGCTGCGGCGTGGCGTCTGCGTGGTGGTGGCGTGGAGGCGGCGTGGCGGACGCGTCGGCGGTTGGTCAGGCGAGGTTGACCCGGTATGGCCGGTGCGGCCGGATCTAATCACGGACCATACGTTTTGATTGGGCGGCCGTGGGACGGCCGGTGGGGTTTGGTCGCCGGGACCGGGCCCGGCGGCGCGGCGATGGGCGGCGGGCTTCGCGGAGTTCACCGGGTCGGTGATTCCGATGCGTTTGGTCGACACCAAGGGGCATGGGGTGATGAGCGGCTTCGGCGGTGGCGACCAATGGGGACGGTGGAGGTCGGCGGGGCTGCATCGCCAAGCACGGGCGGTGGAGCTCGCCGGAGTTGGCCGGGTTTGGCGCTCCGGCGTCGGCTGGAGTCGCGCTGGTGGCACGGGGCGTGGAGCGCGCGGGCTCGCGAACAACGGATCAAGCGGCGGACGGCATCGGCCTAGGTGGCCGGAGGCAGTCGAATCGGCGAACGCGGCGGATGCTCGTCGGCGATCTCATTACGTGGGGCCGCGCATCGCATATGGCGAGGCACGCAGTGTGTGCGGGTGCGTAGCGCCGCAGCGGAGGCGAGCGCGATGCGCTCCACGGTTGAGGCCGTGGAGGTCAGGGGCGCTGGAACGGCGTGGCGGCGCTAGGCGCGGCGGCGGCGGCGCCATGGCCGCGGCGGGGCGACGCGGGATCGCTATGGTGACCTATAGGCAATAAAGAGGGTGCTACGGGGTCGAGGCTCACCGCGAAGCGCCCGTCCGTCTTCGTCGTTAGTTTGGCTCGAGACGCGGAGATCGATAGGTTCCGGGCGGCGTCCATGGCGGCGGTCGGGGAATTTGGGTGCTAGGGCGAGTGAAAGGCCTGAGGATGGCAGCCGTGGTGGCGGCGTCGCGATGCGGTGCCAAACGGGTGTCAAATAGGAGCGGGCGGGGAGAAGAGGCCGAAGTCAAAGCTCGGCGGCCATGCCGCGGGACGAGAGGGGATGCGGATCGCGTCGAGAGCGGACGGGGTTGGAGCTCGATCTCCTGCCGTTGCCGTGTCGCTGACGCGGTGCGCTGGGCGGCGGCGGTCGAGCCTCGGTCGCGGGGCATGGTCCACGCAGCGGGACGGTGCTCGTCTTCGGTAGAGAGGAGAAACCGGAGGTAGGGGATGACACCGTAGCTGGCTCTCGTCGTCGCTGGGTCCCACCTGCCGGTGGCCCGAAGGGAATGGCGATGCTGGGCTGGCGCTGCTGCTTCTATCGGGCCGCCCAAGAGAAAATGAGGAAGGAGAGAGGCAGGCAGGCCGGCTTGGGCCATGAGCCAGAATGGGAGGGAGGAACGTTTTCCATTTTAAACTTTCTTTCTAATATTTTTGTTTTATCCTTTGTATACAATTACAACAAATTCAAAGTTGAGTTTAATTCAACCAATAAATTAAATAGTATTATGGATTATAGTTTGGTTTTGTTTCACAAAAATTGACCAATTAATATTTCTTTATTAATCTATTCCAAGCTAATTTAGAACCAAATAAATTCTAGTAACACTTTTATAATATTTAGGAGGCATCTGAGGATATAGATCTTGAATTTAATTAATAACAAAATTCATTTCATGACATTATAAATTCTTTATTTAGTTCTATTTTCTTTTATTTATAAACAAAGCAAAATTGACGCGATACTAAATTAAAAAGCATTAATCAATCACTCAATAAAAATAATGCAAAAGCATGAATGCAACACACATGTTACTAAGCCTTAGATAAATTTTATTTTAAATGATGAATATTATTTTCCCCTATATTTCATGAGCACAAAAATACATAATTAATCATTTTGACTCTATTTTCAAAAAGCCAAAAATTTCGGGTGTTACACTGTACACATTCTTTTTATAGGCTCCTGAGGCCAAATGCTGTGGTGGGTCTCCCTGTTAGGACTTCAGGTTGGTGGTAAGGGTTGAATCAGGAGTCCTGATATATATTGGCCTAATGGGAACTTCACACCTGCCATAATATATAGGCCTCTCCCCGCCGTTAGGACTCGTGATTCAACTCTAGGCAAGTGTCTGGTGGGTCACGGCTGCCACAGCAAACGAGCTGAGCAATATTTCGTGTTGTTGGAGGCAAAATCGTGAGTTGGGTCGATGCGTACAAGCTATATATGGGAATGTTCTACTTCTACGTTTTGAGGAATTATATTACATACAAAATTACACAATTTATTACTGTAATAAGTGTATTTTGTTTCGCAATAAAAAGTGTATTTTGTTAGAAAATACTTTTTTTGGTTGAATCTGAAATCGGCTAATGAACTCTTCCGTACCATATATCCATTCCAGTAGAATGACCAAAATTGCCGAAGTCCCAAGTTATTTGCTGAAGTGCCAAGCTACGGATACAGATCCAGATTGTGACACAAAAGCCTTTGCTTTTTGTGTGTCTATCTATGAATAGTCCGTGAAAACAAAAAACTTGCAATTTCACCCAGGGCGGGATGGCGTCGTCCTCCCGCAAACCCAATTGATACTGATGGCACTAAGCCGGCAGTCCACACGCCGCCGACGGACACTGGCCACACTCAGCCCGGCGTGCCAACCACTACTGGAAGAATCTGGACTGTGCTGGCATATGCATGCCCAGAATAGTACAATAGCGAATGCCTTGAAGCAATCGACAGCCAATGGGATCTTTCCTTGGTCCCACCCATTCACATCAAACCACCAAGGTTGTGGCTCAGCGCCACCAGGAGGCACTAATTCATCAATAGCTTAGAGGCTTGAAGATAGACAGTAGTGCTAACCAGAAGAGGCGAATGAGACAAGGCCAAAACCACTCCATTTTATATATGCTCCCCTGTGCCGGCAGTAACTGCTTAGTTGGTGGAAAATTAAAGGGAAAGGAGGATATTGGGCATTCAAATGTTGGGCATGAGACTTAAGTTTCATTTGTTAAAAAAATACCAGTATTACCCTGTCATAACATTGAATTGGTTTAATCTGACAATATTAATTAATTAATTAATGTTATAATAAATTTAATAAAACGATGGACCATAAGGTATTTAAAAATAAATAGATTCAAGAATATGTATTTGGGAGGCCATCTCATTTATTCACAATTAATAGAGGGGGTTGCTTAAGAACAATACCTCCTAAGGGCACTACAACGCGCGTCGGTTTCCTGTCTCTATATATGGTGCACATTTTGCAAATCGACCCCAGCTTTGCCCAGAGACGGGTGCTCCGTCGCCTCGCGACGCGACGCCCCTCTCCCATTCTCCGAGGCAGAGCTGATGGCCTCAAGAGCGTTGTATGGCCACGTCGTCAAGGCGACGACCCGCCGGATCCGGCGTGGGCGCGCGCTTCAACTCCAGATGCAGCCGCACGCCAAAATCACCTCCACCCACCTTCTCCCTGCTTCCCAAGTTCGTCAGCTTCCATGGAAGAATTCCCGTGCCCTCCATCATCTCCACCTTGGTTGGATTCGTCTTCTCCTGGATCCTGGTAATCCCTACTTCCTTTCTAATTTTGTTTGTTCAGAGATGGTGTTCCAATTTTGGCTCTAGATATTGTTATCTGAATGGGATACGTGAATGTCAGTTGTTGAAAATTTGGACTGCGTGTAGATATTGTTCCAATTTTCTCTCTAGATATTGTTCCAATTTTTTCTCTTGCTGTAATTTTGGCTCTCTAGTACAACATCCATGCTATCTGAATGTTCGTTGCAATTGGCGTCTTGTTGTCTCTGATCATTATTCTGATTGATCGTACTATGGCATCATTTGTATCTCTGAATGTTAGCAATCTGATGAGGCCTTTTTCTACTTGATATTATTTTTCTAGAAGCATACCGGCACTAGTAGTTTATCTGAATGCTACCTGGTACTTGTTAATGCTACCTGCTACTGAATGTTATTGCAGGGTGAATCCATCTGGTGGTTTGATGAGCTACTTCAACAATCTGCCACATAACTCTCATTTGGTTGGTGCAATCTGAATGTTATCTGTTAGTGAACAGATGTGCAATCTGAATGTTATCTGTTAGTGAACAAATTTGATGTACATAATTGTTTTATCATAAATGATGGATATTTGTTTGAGTGCCCATTTGATATTCTGGTAACACATGACGATGGTAGCAGTATCCTATGATAATCACCTGGTGAGTTTGAGCAGTATTGTTATCTCGTTGCGATCCTCTGGATTTGGTGCTAATGGTTCAGCCATCCGTCTTGAGCAACACATGAGTTGTTTATTTCCCGATTCACATTCTAAATATTTCTGAACTATTTGATTTCCAAAGTATGTGAAACCATTGAAACCACACAGCCAGAGAAAAATGCTACCATTAGCCAGTGTCTTGCATAAATATAATACGCCATACATATCTTCTCTCAAGAGTGTGGCTTCTGGTTTTAGTTTCAGTGCTGAGATAGAAACAATGTCCAATAATTTCGACAGTCCATCTGTGAAGCAAGACATTCTTCTTTTATTTCTTTTTTTCTTGTACTGAAAATATATAATTGTTTCCACTCATTGATCCTAATTTTCAGTGCATAGTTTTATTTTCTATTATGTACACAACTTGCATGAACACCCAAAAAACATGGTGACTGGAAGCAATTTAAACCCCATGTTACATAATAATGGTTTAGTACACCATCCCTTTTGGTCTGTACATATTTGCATTACAAAGAATACTTTCTGGTGAAATTCAGCACGCCGACGTCAGAGTTTGAACAACTCATTTCTTTCTCTCTGTGACTGTTTTGGCGATATTGTATTAGTAATCCATTTTTTCCTGATTTACCGTGTAATTTGAGCTACATTGGGTTTCTTCCACTTTTGCAACACATGTTAGCTTGACAGATCTGCTGCATTATCAAACAACAGGACTCATTGAAGTGTATACTGTTGTGCTAATGTATGTTAGGAAATGCAATAAACATCTTAGCCTTTATTTGCCATTGAGAATCCATTTTGAAGGTTGTGCAACAACTTATATGATCAATAATCGGAAGGCCAGTTACTATCGTCGGGTTCAGGAACAACATAAATGGAAAGAAAGAAAACTCAGGTGATCTCCCTACTTTCTCTGCCCTCCTTTGCTGCTCCAAGCTTCTCGAGTTGTCGCTGTAGTCTTTTGGCAAAAGTACAATTTGTATGTGCAAGAGAACTATACCATACTACCTGACAGTTGCTCACCGATGATGAAAATAGATAACTACAAGTCCAAACAAGCCCGTTGGTGCTGTTTCTGGTGCAATATAATTGGGTTGAAGCAGGTGTTTAATTTCTTCATCGTTACAGAAACCAGTCGTCCACTGATCCGTGCACCATAGCCACTCCAAACAGAGACGCAGCAATCAGAGGTTGGATCGTATGGTACCAGTTTGAAGACGGACATCCAAGGGTGCACAAAGTTACAGCACTTCCATAGATGCCACCCATTCCGAAAATGCACTTGCTCTCTTCTCTGGACGAGCACGAACTCCTTTCACAACTCATCAACGACCAATGTAGCTATATATCAATACAGTAATGACTCTTTTTCTTGCTCATAGTGGCAAAGAATGTGTCTCGCAACTCATTGGATAAAGGATGCAGATAACTGAGTATGCATGAGTTATATAGAAATGGCCCAAGGGCGACGCCCCATTACAACGAGGGTTATTTGTGCCTGATATGGTGCTGATAGCTTTTACTGCAGATACAATAAGGAGTACTATTCTACAGGGTCAGGGGGGCCTTTTGGGGATTCTTTAAAAAAGGCCAGACTACAAATATTACTACAGAAATGATGTTTACAACCGCGTGCCTCCTCAGCTACTACACAAACACAAATAATTTGAGGAAACATGTGCTTTTATTTATGAATGCCAAAAATATACATGTCTAGAAAAATTAAAAATCATTTTTGGAGGGCAATTAATCAAGCAATTACAGAAAATGTACAAAACTAATCATCTTCATATTTTTTTTTTTGTAAGTGTGCATCTTAGAAGGCCCACCACTACAAATGATGAGCCCCATTGACAGGGGGAATAAATTGGGTGGAGGAGGTCCTCCTCCCATTTTACTGTAAATAGAGAGATTAGAGTATAAATTAATTTAATATAGAGATTATTGAATATAGAGATTAGAGTTTAGGGTTTAATATAGAGATTAGGGTATAAGACTTAAAATAGAGATTAGGGTTTAGGGCTTAATATAAAGATTAAGGTTCAATTTAGTGTGTAAGGTTTAGGGTTGTGGGCTTAATATACAGATTAGGGTACAAATTTTAAAATAGAGATTAGGGTTCAACTCATAATATAGAGATTAGGGTTGAAGGATTAATATAGAGATTAGTGTTCATGTTCTAATAGAGATTAGAGCAAAATGGGAGGAGGTACTCACGGTGAGGACCTTCCCCGCCCAATTCGGTTCCATTGACAGTGCTGGACCTTTAAAGTGGCCAATCTCTAGAAATGGCCATTGGCCCATAATTTTAATGAGAATGGATCTCCAGAGGCCAGCGTCTACAAGACTACAACAGGAGTCAATCGCAACTCTCACCTAACTGCTTCAAAAGTATCATGCAACATATGCTCCTCACGTAACCTGCAACCTAGCATGAATTGGCTCAAGCTGCACGTGCCATGCATCGTCTCTCAGTCGTTGCAGGACATGATCATTTCAGGCGGCAGCTCCATATAATTCTTATGGGTAATTTGCCTCTCTTAGAAAATATATCACAACAGCTGATGAGAGTTTATATATTGAGGTAGGGGGACTACATTTTTCATGTAGGTTAACAGTCCAGCCATAGTATTTTGTTTGCATCGCTGGTGATCGTGATTAAGTGGACACATTCTCCGCACTGATTGACTATATACTATATACAGAACTATGGAGTAACTAGGCCATATAAATGAAACCGTACGTAATGCCTACGTCTAGGCTATATATCATTCTCCTACATCATGTAATAAGAAGAGAAAACAAAGACCAAAAACAACGAACATATGCATTTTCATCAATCGGAGGCATCCATTTTGACATTATTAGTGAGTGGCTTATATCATGCGGCTTGTGTGGTGGATGCTAGTTCACAGATGCAACATATATGATAGCTGCGAGACTCAGATACTATATACACTTGTAATGGGTTCCTATTATGGAGTACGTTAACTGGTAGCTTATCATAGCTGCCATTCTACTGTTTTCGCTAAATGACCATTACAATCGGCCTGACTGTTGTCACTAAATGCTGCTCACTTCTAAATAGTAACCGCAGCAGAGCAGATGCTGAATTCATTTTTCTCGGTGCCACATACACTGTACCACAACCTATCTATAGCGAGCTACGCATGGTCGCTATAAGTCAGTATAGCGACATACAGACGGTCGCTATAAACATATAGCGACCAATGTAGTCGGTCGAAATAACTGGCATCGCTATAAGTTTATAGCGACCAACTTACTTATAGCGACCGACCGTTCGACGGTACGTCAAACATACAGCGACCGACCATCCAACGCCAGTTACAACTTATAGCGACCAATGGTTGGACGCTATATATATTATATAGCGACCAACCATCAGACGCTCTACATATAAGGAAATTACAGCATATATAATATATATAAATCTCATGACCAGTACTAATCACATGATCAATGAAGCATTCAATTGACAATTCCATTTCGAAACAATACACAGTTACGACACAAAAAGCTCATCATAACTAACACTTATATTCCACAAATATTATAGTCATAAGCAGGTACATTTCTACAATTGTGCTTTGGATAATCTACAAATCACCTACCACACAGCCCATGCACTTCTAAAGAGTTCACTATAAAGAAGGCTAAGCATGTATACATCATAGCAACCCAAAAGCTACAGACCAGGAACGCATCTTAGTCTGCCACGCCTTTTAGTCCATCTTCCATGATATGAGTACTTCTAATGGCTTGTTGACACCATCAAGCATGCTGCTTACTGCACCTCCCATTAACACATCTAGAAAAAGGTAGATTGTGTTACCAGCTATCTCAGGCAGCAGGTGGACTTGTGCAACAAAATAAGCCTTCTTTATTTTCATGTAAAAAAATAAAAAAAGTTTCATCACAGATACTGAAGTACCAATCATGATCGTTGAAATACACATCAGGAAGGGAAATAGTAAGCAAATTTCAAAAAACTTATTATCAGAAATTAACTCATGAACTAATTACGATAGCAGGACAAGGCAAGGGCAGATAGCTTCTAATGACCTCATTGTCATATCCATTGTATGGTTTTTAAACGCAGCAGTATATCGCAGTAAGCATGAGGATAAGAAAAAATAGTATTGTCATATCCATAGTATTGTTATTAACCTAGCAGTGCGGCACCTCAGATGGCAAGGTACCTAGCAGTCCCGCAGCGCCACAGCAAACCACAGCTCATCTTGTTTCGGAAATTTTCCTATCCAACCTGGCACCTTGAATGGCAGGGGTACCTAGCATGAACTTAAATGAATACTGCATAAGCATTCTGATTTAAGACTCAAATTAGAAAGAAGAAAGGGTCCTATAAAACACTAAAGTGAATGAAACTCGCTAGGTTCGTGTGTGCTTTATCAAATGCTACTATTCCATTAGTGATCCAGGAACAGAAAATCTAAGTGTGAAACATAGAACAGCCAGAACTGAATAGAACGAAACAGCATGAACATCAATGGAATTAAATGGCTCTCCAAATAGTCCAATCTGCAACCACAAGAGAAGTGAAAACTCAGATCAGGAATCTGATTTCACATAATATCAAATAATACACCAGCCTATATTGGATTATTGAGATATCATAGTAATTTAATAGACAACCAAATGTAGCTATTAAGGTTAAAAAAGTACGTAAGTTACATCTACATTTGGAACACTAAACCAGACAAAATTAGAGTTGAATGAGTATTTTTTTATACGTCTCTTGTTCCAATCTCAGAAGCAAATTTGCAAACATGTTGTGGGCACTGAGACATATCTACACACAACAATACCAACAAGAGCTGATTTTGAAAGCGTCAGATGATGCCACCTCCCACTAGCAGAGTCAGGTTCTAGAGGCTTGCTTGCCGCTGGGAAAGAGGAGACGCCGCCATGCTGGTGTAGAAGGTGGCGTCAACGTGGTCTGCCGCCACCAGATCTGGGAGCTCCAACCGTTGCTGGGAGAGGTGCCGATGCCGTGGGGAAGGAGCAGCCGTCGGTGGGGAGGAGCAGCCGCCGGTGGGGAGGAGCAGCCATTGCTGCCGGTGGGGAGGAGCAGTCGCCGGTGGGGGAGGAGCAGCCATTGCTGCCGGTGGGGAGGAGCAGTCGCCCGGTGGGGAGGAGCAGCCATTGCTGCCGGTAGGGAGGAGCAGGTGTCGCTGCCGGTGGGGAGGAGCAGCCGTCGGTGGGGTGGAGCAGCCGCTGGTGGGGAGGAGCAGCCGCCGGTGGGGAGGAGCAGCCATTGCTGCCGGTGTGGAGGAGCAGTCGCCGCCGCTGTCGACACTCCCAGCTTGCAGCCATGGACACACGTGGATCCGGCGGTGAATTCAGTGGCAGTGCTGGATTTGTGAGGGCAGCACATGGGATTTGGGGAGGCAGCTGTGGAGGTCGTAGATCGAGGAAAAGTCAGCCTCGGGGCTGTGGGGAGGAGGAATTTGGGGAGGAAACGACGATATTTTCGGTTCAGCTTCACGGGAGCGCTGTGGGAATTTTCGGTCTTCGTAGACGCTGTCGTGTGGGCCCGTCTACCTGGTTGGAGCGGCAACATAAAGAAGCTCGCGCGCCAATGGGCTAAATCATGCGGGGGCAGGCCCAAATTCGAATACCGACCGACCGACGGACCCAGTAAACGAGTTATGGCGACCGACCATCCAACACTAAACCAAAATCAAAATAGCGACCAATCTTCGGCCACAATAGAAAGATATAGCGACCGACCGACCGTCCAACGCGATTTCGATATTTATACCGACCATTGGTTAGACGTCCAATTGGGCTGTGGTGTAGTGATATTCACACATGAGATGATGTAAACACAGACAGAGCTGGATCTGGTAACTGGTTTCCACAAGAGGGAGGGGTGAATGAACTAAGAGCTCTGTTTTATGCTCAGTCAGACTTGGCTAGTATATAACTATATGCTCATGCATGTGATTGCTCAGAAGTCCAGACAATGCTGAGAAAATAATGGACCTACTTTGAACAAACAGACAGACACATATTGGGCAGCATTTTGTGCACATTAAAATTTGTACTGCTGTTCTTCAACCGCTTAATTATTACATGAAGTTAATTGAACAATTAAGGTTCCATATAAATACTGCTATATGCTCAGCCCGAGACAAGAGTGTATAACACAAGCAATAAGACGTGCGGCATACATGCTGAGTGCCTGTATTCATATGGAGTTGTAACACAAGCCATAGCCCACGAGCTAGCATATTGGTTCGAGATAGTAGTTACAAGTGTAGATCATTCGATTTCTAGAGAACCTCCAAGCCATGCTGTTGCTGGTCTGGTTATCTTCCTCGAATCTACCTTGAATTTTGTCTCACAGAGTTCTAACTATTTATCTTTGCCTACGTGCAGGATAATTCTCATGCCTCGAACCCAACTCCAAACCAATCTCAACCGGACGCTTGGGAACGCGCTTCGAAGGTTGGAGGCCGTGGCCGTAAATTTGTCATGATTTAGGTTAAAAACTTGTGCACTAGAACTTGTGAACTTGGATTTTATGTGAGTTTGTGAACTTGTGGTTGCACTTGTTAACACCAAAATTTGGTAGAGCCCGGATGACTGACGAGACCGACCACGTGTCTATTCGGTAACAAGTCATTCGGCTAACAGAGAAGCAGCTACAACACTGTAGCATTCGGAAAGCCGCTGTCATTCGGCTAAGGGGTCCAAGTCTGAAAAAAGAGCTGAGCGTGAGATGGTTCGGCAAGCGTGGAACGCCAAGAAGAATATCCGAGGATGAGGGCCCACATCGCGTACAATTCCTACGACTCCGAGAAGACTTGGAGGACGTTGTATCCTAGCTAGATATTTTGTTAGTTAGTTATTCATAATTAGCTAGATATATTAGTTATTATTCGTAACTAGCTAGGACTCAATAAGCCCAGGGTATAAATATAAGACCCCGGCATCTGTATCGAAAGACAACCAACTTCAATACAAACAACCCGGCTCCGTGCCTTGGCTCCGGCCACCCTTCGAGTCTAGTCATGTCGTCGATCTACTGCAAGAGGAATCATCGACCCGTCGACCTCTGTAAGTACCGGCAACCTTGCACCATGTCTAGTATCGTCAGGCGGATTCAGCTTATTGCAAGAAGTCTTGTTCACGCTTAGTATCGTCAGGCGGAATTAAGCTATCAGGGGCAAGAGGGTTCTTTTGTCGATCATGAGCCATCCGGTGGGCTAAGATCTGGCTTAGAGCTAGTTATCGGCTTCATTAGATTTTGGCAAGATCTAATGAATTCATTAAGTTACCACGTGTTTGCAGTGCTCTCAATTTATTTATTTAATTATGTTTGCACACACCTTTTTGCCCAATCTAGACTGAGACGTCTCGGCTTTATCTTTTGTTAGATCTAGTTATCATCAATTCATTCAATGTTTATCTTTAGCTTGTTACTAGATCTATCTGTTCATAGTAGCCAAGCTAGATCAATCTAGGTTGTTACATGTTGTGGGTTCGTAATCGTTTAGATCTTGACAGGACTGTGTCATCCGGTGGGTACAGATCTTTCGGTTAATCTAGAGCTAGTCATCCGGTGGACTAGAGATCGGTTTAATCTGATAGGTTTTTACGTAAGGTAGTTCCTTCTTCATGGACCCCGATTCGGCAAGCTTGCCGAACACGGTTATTCCTCAATGAATCACATGTTGTGGGTTCGTATACGTTCATACGTACGGTAGCTACTTCTCCGTTGTGGGTTCGTATACGTGCATGCGTACGGTAGCTCCTTCTTTAGCAGGTCCGTGTGCGTTTATCTGTGTGGTCGCTCCTTGTTTATAGCAGGTCCGTGTGCGTCTATACGTGTGGTAGTTCCTTCTTCACAGAGGGTTCGTGTGCGTCTATACGTGTGGTAGTTCCTTCTTTATAGCAGGTTCGTGTGCATTTATACGCATGGTAGTTCCTTCTTTAGCAGGTTTGTATACGCTTGCACGTACGGTAGCTCCTTCTTCGTTGAGGGTTCGTATACATTTTGCGTAGGGTAGCTCCCTCTTCATGTGTCGTGAATATCCATTATGATGTTCATGATCTATTTTCTTCCATGTTGTCAATTAATTCGATCCATGCAATAGAGCTTTACACTAGTACATCATGATGATCGATTTTACTTGTTCAAACATGTCATTTATGTTCATTCGGTAACTGTTTGCATATCATGTCTTCATATTTGCTTACCGAATGCATTTATTACTCATCGACAGATAGCTTTCATAGCTATATGTCTTTACCTCCGCCTTAGAGCCATACATGCGAACTGTCTTGGTCTCACCGGGCATGTTCCAGATCTCACGTTTACCTCCTTGTCAATTAACAGGTCAAATTGACTGGCACGCCTTCGATTCAAGACGCCCGGGCAGGGTAAAGCTAGCTATTCCGGCTTGTCAGTGTGCGCGGCAGCAAGGAGTAGGATCTTTGTGCCTACACACTTTTTGGCACGCTCGGTGGGACCGTCAAGATCAAACCACGATGCCTGACAACGTCGACAAGGATAAAGTCATCCAAGTCCAGATGGGTGAGTTGCCTCCTGATCTAGAGGCCATGGTGAGAGAGATGTGCCTAGCCTTCTCGCAAAAGTGCATGTCATGCTTCTCCAAGCAGAAGAGCGGTACAATCATCCAGAAGATGGATCTTCCAAAGATATTATTGCCCGGTGACAAAGGGTATGCCCATCAAGTATCTGATGAAGACTCGGGGGCAGAAAAGGGAGATGATGATGAACCAAGTCCTGAAGAAATCCGTCGACTGGAGGAGATTGTTGCAAACGCTGTGGGGCAGGCAATGACCAATCACAACACAGTGTTCTTCAACACTTTTCGCGACATCATGAAGGCCAACTTTGGACCTGAAATCGGTCAGCACATTGAGGCTCGGCTTGGTGAGCTTTCGGGGGCAAGATATGTTCATGTGCCTAAGCCACCACCAAAGAAAGGAGCTACAGGTCAAGAATCTGGAGGAGAGAACAAGACACCAGAAAAACCAGAAGGATCCGGAGGCAAAACGCATGGAGAAGCGCGTTCGGTACACCTGTAAATCCTCCAGTATACAACACTTACTCAATAGCTCCAATGGCCAGTGGGTTGCAGAGAAATCCCTTTGGCCCTGGTTACACAGGGTTCATTGACTACTCCACAGTTCATGCTATGCCAAACCCTGGGTATAAGCCAGCTGGGCAGTCAGGACAATCTTATGGACCACAGAACTCGAATATGGATATACTCCTAGTGAGGATGGCCGATATGATGCAGCACCAATTTGGGATCAAGCCCAAGAATCGGCCCTATATGTATCAGTCACCGTATCCAGACTGGTACAACAGGGTGGCACTCCCCTCAAGATTGAAGCCTCCAACCAACTTGACCAAGTTCTCTGGACAAGATGACACCTCTACTACCGAGCATATCAGTCGGTATTTGATTCAGTTGGGAGAGCTTGCCAATGATGAAGCATGGAGGATTCGTTTCTTCCCATCATCTCTTACAGGGCCGGCTTTCACTTGGTTTTCTACATTGCCAGGCCAATTCTATTGGAACCTGGACTGAGCTGGAAGACAAATTCCATTCATACTTTTATAGTGGTTCTAATGAAAAGGAGCTCGTTGACTTGATGGGGTTGACATAGAAATACAATGAGACACTGTTGACACCTCTTAAAGCATAAAAATACAAGTTAAAAAACATGAATTAAGGGCAAAAGTCAAAGACCAAACATAAGTCTAGGGGTCTAACTAACATAATTCCATGAGTTTTGGTATTCTGTGACTTTTCAGGGACCTAATTGGTAAATGCAGAGAATAATGGAGAAAGTTCCAGAATATAAAAGGCCTATGAAGACCAAACTTATCTGTGAATCAAATCAACCCGAAAAGTGGACTAAAACATTCTAGAAGACACCAAAGGACGGGGAGAAAAGACGGAAGACAAGGTGGCACGCCCCGGCTGGCGCCCGCCAAGGTCCACCACGGCGGGCGTCGTGGGGGTCCCCCTGTCGCCCTCCCCTTTTTTATGTCGGTTCACTACCGACATTGAGGTTGTATCTACACCATTGCCAAGGTCGGTTTCATCCAAGGATTGACGTTCATCGCCAAGTACTATATAAGAAGACCAGCTGACCCTGAGGCTCATAACAATTTCATTATCAACTCATACCCATCAAGTCCAGCCAAGTCTAGACATAAGCCCTAGTTCATACTAGAAGTAATTAGCTACCTAACTAGTTCTAGTTGAAGATCAAGTTCATCTTGAGTTCCTGATTAGTCAAGAAGTAGTAAGGATCGTTCTTGAGACTTCTCTCTTGTATTCAATTTGTAAGTACTCTTATATTTAGAATACAATTGTTATGGCTTTGATCTTTATAATTATTATATTCTTATTGATATGTGTTTATGCTTGTTATGATTATATATTTAGTTTAGTAAGATTGCTTTATATATATTTTATGCATGGAATTGTATAGCATCCATATAGATGATCACTATGTGGGTGATAAGCAATGTGTAAACGTGGTGTTTATACAACGTTTATCTGCAATTGCACCCTACATTCTGGGCCGTGTGGTAGATCGCGGGAGTGACAGTCCTGTTGAGTCCTTTGGAATCCACCCTCCGAATGTAGGACACGTCGAGTCTTAATTACGGTGATGAATAAGTTTTGTCCTTATTTGTCATTGGTAATGCTTGCCATGTGTAGAAGTAATTCAAACTTGCCATGATAGCTAGATGTATTGCACTAATTGTAGTATTCATTGACATATATGATTAGGAGTAATTTAGGAATATTCATTCTATTCTAATTTATAACATGTTAATTGCTTGTATGATTCTAGTAGCTTAATGATCTTAGACTTGGGTATTTATCAATTATATTATATTTATCTTTAGCCTGTGACTTATCCTGTTGAGTAATGTTAGATGCATATGGTTACTCTGCATTATAATACTGTAAAGAGGATGATCTCATAGTTAAACCACTATATAAACCTTTAGACATCCTTTTCTCTCTACCTTTCCATAGACTCCCTTCCCTGTGGTAAAATATAAATACGATACGGATTACTCCCGATGAAGTGCTACAATTGGTATTTCTATCCGTAAACTTTGCGATATCATGTTCATTCTTTTATCAAGGCCAATCAAGAATACCATACCCCGCATTTCTTAGCGTTATTGCTAGGGTGACAGACTAGTGTATAGGTAATGCCAAGAAATGAGTGGTATACCTTGAGTACATATCCTGGTGAGATTAACTCCACTATGGATAATGTTACTATGATACATCCACTACTAACACCACCTAACTCCGCTTTGTTGGATCATGAGGTTAATCCCATATCCAAGCTAATTAACATGACTAGATAGATATCCCATATATATTTCTTTTCGCCTTCCTAATTGGGATCGTGTAAGAAATATCAACAAGCATTTCTCATGCCGTTCTGTTGAAGGCGTAGTCTATTTAGAGAAAAATAAATTTTATTTTGGCTTTGTTTTTCAAAACTTTCCTAGTTTGGACAGCATAGTCAATCTTTCTATTTTTTAAAAAATGTGTTTTCAAAACTTCAAAAGTTTTTCTAGTGCTTCTTTCCAAATTCTCTAGTTTGAGAGGGTATTAGCCAAAACTTAGATAGTGTTATTCCTATTAAGTTGGTATTGTTTCTGACTTTACTAGTTAGAAAGGGTGCTAGCCAAAAATCCTATAAACACATCATATAAGGAAACAAGAGAGATCCCTTTACATCACCTAATGCATTGAGAACCCATTATCACATACTCAAACAAAGTTCACCCCCCTCGTTTCTCTATTTTGTTTTTATCTTATGCGAGGGGAAAAATATATGTATGAGTAATAACCTTCCGTAGAATTTTGTTGAAGATCCCGAAAAAAATTAATCGAGGCAGGCCGAGCAAAACTCGCGGACAAACTCCAGCACCTACATTGTCATCATCATCATCATCATCGTCGATAATCCAAGACCTACTTGAATCGGAAGTTAATCAAGTTACTAAAGACTTGACATCTCAATTTGAAGCTATGGCAACCAAGACACTTCATGAATTTTCAGCTCCTACCACGAAAAACATTCTCACTGGTCCGAAGGTAGAGGTTGGAGACAAAGGCTTTGAGCTTAAGCCAGGGCTCATCAATATGGTGCAAGCAAGTCAATTTTGTGGAAAGGCACATGAAGATGCTAGTGCTCATCTCCAACACTTTTTGGAGATATGCAGTACATTTACTATGAAGGACGTACCCGCAGATGCAATATTGCTCCGCCTCTTTCCATTCTCACTATTGGGAAGGGCCAAGCAATGGTTTTATGCTACCAAAGATAAGAATACAACATGGGATATATGTTCCACAGCCTTTCTTGCTCAGTTCTTTCCTGTGGGCAAGACAAATGCCTTAAGGGGGGAAGATATCAAATTTTCAACAACAGCATGATGAATCAGTCCCTGAAGCATGGGAGCGTTTTCAAGAATATATTTCAG
The DNA here is from genome assembly GCA_015847255.1 of Hyparrhenia diplandra. Taxonomy (NCBI): domain Eukaryota; kingdom Viridiplantae; phylum Streptophyta; class Magnoliopsida; order Poales; family Poaceae; genus Hyparrhenia; species Hyparrhenia diplandra. The sequence goes on along the minus strand of JADLZK010000265.1, from coordinate 217,654 downwards.
AATGTCCACACCATGGGATGGAAAAATGGCTATTAATGCAGACTTTCTATCATGGGCTTGTTCCCAGTGCTCGTGAAACTATGGATGCTGCAGCTGGTGGTGCTTTCTTATCACTTACATTAACAAATGCCACAGAACTTGTGGAGAAGATGGCTTCCAACCAAGGTTGTAGTGAAGAACGTCAAACTCGCAAGAGGGGAATGCACCAGCTTAAAGAAGTAGATATGCTATCTGCTAAAATGGACCTTATCATGAAGAAGCTGGAGGATAGAGATCCTCAACCCAGAGCAGTTATGCAAATTCAAGACTCACATATGACATGTGAAGAATTTGGAAACTTAGGCCACACCGAAGGAATTGCCCGAGATCCGGGAGGACATCAACTTCATCAATAATAATAACAATAATTTCCGTCCTCAATGGAATCAAGGTTGGAACCAACAGAGGCCCAACTATCAAGGTAACTATCAAGGAAATTACCAAGGTAAAAATCCGGTAACAATTTTAATACTTATCAACCTTCTTTAAGAGATCTTGTTGTTAACCAAGGTAAGACTATGGAGAATCTATCAAGAAAGATAGCAACTAATGGTAAAGCTCTAGAACTTATCAATACTCGTTTAGAAAGCTTTTCTTCAGCTATAAAGAATCAGCATAGTTTTAATAAGATGATAGAATCTCAGATTTCTCAGTTATCTGTTCCACTAACCACACCAGGAAAGATTCCGGGACAGCCGGAAGACTTAGAAACTGCAAATCATGTCGATATTTATAATGCAGGTCGTTACTATAGAGAGACCTCAGGAAGCTGTTGGTTGGATGACTCAATGCCACCTAAAAAGGAAGACCCAGGAAGGCCGGTCATTACAATCAAGATTGGACAACACACATTCGACAATGCTCTCTCTGTGATTTTGGCTCAAGCGTCAACATACTACCAAAGGTAATTTATGAAAAGATTTATGATGAACCACTTTGGAAAACGAATATGTGCTTGTAGCTTGCGGATCAATCATTTTGTTATCCCGAGGGGATCCTTGAAGACGTGTGTGTGGGAATCAGAGGCTCATATGTGCCAGCAGACTTCGCAAGTCATAGACACCGGAAGAAATGAAAGAGCAACAATCATACTTGGTAGACCATTCTTATGCTCACTAAAGCTATCATCTCAAGCAAGCAGACAAAGTCGCGATTGTTTTCAATATCAAAGGGAAGAAGGAGAAATTCACTTTCAAAGATAAGGTACAAAACTCTCTTACTTATTCCCAGAATACTAATCAATATATTGTAGAATCAAAGATGGAGAGTTACAATCAAAATAGAAGGAGGAATCAGAATTAGAACAAGAATAAGACGGCACAGCCTACAAAGGTAATGGTAGTAAATAAAACAACATCTTATAATGACCATTTACTTGAATATCCAATGCTTCGTCGGAAGATGATCCAGGTACTCCTACCATTGCATGTTCTATTCAATGCTTAACTTTCTATAATACATATTGCGATACCGGTCCGTGTTAATATAATGGCAAAGGTTACATATGAATTATTATTTGGAAAATTGCCGTTGCAACCAACATATGTGCAGCTACGCATGGCGCACCAATCCTATAGAGTTTACAAGGAATTGCCAAGAATGTACCAGTCAAGATTATGGACCACTATGTTCTCACTGACTTTATAGTCATGGACATGGGAAAGGAAGTAGACCCTCCATTAGTGCTTGGGAGACCATTCCTCAACACTACTCGTGTAATCATTTACATCCACACAGGAGAGATACATTTCCACTTTCCTAAGAAGAAGGTACGTGTTTACTTTAATAGTTATAATAAATATACAAATCCTGTGGGGAAAATAGGACAGCTCATCACCGTCATAATAGAAGATGGATGAAGAATCTTGTAACACCCGAAATTCACAATTTTTGAAAATAGTTTAAATTGATTTAATTATGTATTTTTATGCCTTGTCAATTTAGGAGAAATGATAAATTTTTTGAATAAAAATTAAAATGAAATATAAGGCTAGACACATGTTGGTGCATTCATGCCGCCTACATTCTATTTTGTATTGTTTGCTTGATTTAAAGTGAGTTCAAGTTTTACTTCCAGAACTTAGAAGAATTCTCTTAAATTAATTATCTTTATTGAAATCAGATTTGAATCAATTTGCAAATTTCAAACTAGAAAAGAAAAGAGAAAGTAGAAATAAAAAAAAGGGAAACTCTCCTCCTCTCCTTTGGCCCAGCTGGCCTGGCCTCTTTCTTTTCTGGCCGAGTGGCCCAGTTTCGACATCAGGCCTTTCCTGACCAAAGCAGCAGCCCAGCATCTCTTTTCCTCTCTCCCTCTCTATGACAAGTGGGACCCACTGGTCGGCACCTTCTCCTACCCTCCTCCCGTTCGCGTTGAACACCGCGATAGTCTCGATCCGCTTCCCACGCATCGAGCGAGCTCCGCTGACCCCTCGTTCCTTTTGCCTACATAGAACCGCCCGCCATCACCTAGCCACTTCCCTCACCAACTCTGCAGCGTCACCAAATCATCTGCACCCGCCCGCGGCGCCGTCGCCGCGGAGCCCACGTTCCGCCGCCCGCCGCGCGCGTTCCGCCACCTTTGGGATCGCAAGGGCGTGGAGAGGCTTCGGCGGCACTTCCCGTCGCCAATCCGTGACTGCAGCGCCGTATTCCTCGACCTCGCCGGAGTCCGGCAACACCGCCGCCGTCATTCTTGACGTTCCGCACCACCGTGCCATCTCCGTCTTCAATTAACCCCGCGGTGAGCACCCTTGTGTCCTCGAGTGGTCGTAATCGTCCCTTTAGTTTTTACTGTATCATAGCCGCTAGACCCATCCGTCAAGCAGAAGCGAGCCCGCCGCCCGTCGACAATGGCGTTACGCGCCGCGTAGCGCGTCCTAGCCCGTCGCGTCGAAACCGAGCGCGCATCGTGGTCGCCGCATCACGCCGCGCCCGCGCCTGCCTAGCGGCGCAACGCATCGCGACCCACCGCCGGACTCACCTCGCCCGGTGATGTCGTAGTCGCCCGTGGATGGCGATTCGCCGTCTCCGCCACCGCGGCCGTCCTCGTGGCCTCGGCCGCGTCCGCCCGGATCGTGACCTCCATCCCGAGCCATCCGCGTGCTTAGCAGACCTCCGGACCGCCCGATTTGTCGAACTCCGGCGACCTCCGCCCATGGCGATGGCGGCGCCGCCGCCCGAAATCGCTCCCGCCGGCAAAGACCACCTCCCCTTGCCGATCTAATCCTAGCCGTCCATCGCGTGATCGACGGCACAGATTAGAAGATACCCCTTCGCCGCTTTTGCTAAAGAGACCCTGTTACTCTTACACGCTACACCCGGTAATCTATGGTTAATCACGAATAAGCCCCTGGCCTCAGTGAAAACCCGGTTTTGATTTATTTTAATTCAGAAAATGAGTTCAGTCTAATTACAGGATTGCCACTATATTTAAATGCCCATAACTTCTTTATTTTAACTCCAAATTGATCCGTTCAACTTGCGTTCGATTCGTAATTCGTTTCTCTATGCGTTAGTATAACTGTTCAGTAATTTTGGGATAGTTAATTTTTGTAGTTAGAATTAATTAATTATTCGTCTATAGGAAATCTTATAAAATCCATAACTTCCCGTTTTAATTCCGATTTTCGTGATCTTTACGTCTATGTGATCGTAGCGACACGTAGATTAGTTTTATACACTTTTTATACTGTTGTGTCACTGTTGGTGTACTGTTCTAATTTAGACTTGTTTTCTTCGTGCATGATTGTCTTTGGATGCGTGTATGTTGATTTATCATCGAGTATAGACGGTGAGCAAGATTACTACGGTGATCGGGAAAGATTCGAGGATCAGCGGGGTCAGCGAGGACTTCGATAATCAAGGCAAGTATAGTTTGAGTATTACTCACTCATTATTACCATGATCTTGTGACTTAATTAATATTTAGGCTATAAATGATAAAATGGTAACAATTTAACCACATAAGATCTTGTCTTAAGTGATGTATCCGGGACTTACAGTACAACTATGAGGGTTATATGGCTCTGACTTTAGTCCCTTAAAGATCATTTTTCTAGCGAGTTTGGAGGAAGTGCCGAATTGGGTATAGTATAGCCCCCTGTCCACATATATGTGTATAGGCTGCGGTTATGTGCCATATAGGAAGGGTGGGTCCTATATCGACGACTTAGCGCCCCAACTTGTTAGACGAACCTTTTGGGGGCTTCATAGTGGTTTTACGGTGTTTGGGTCTAGCTAACCCTTGCATTCGGGAACCACGACTCATAGTGAAAGTGTACATCTCTGTGCAGAGTTTGAAAAACTAGTATACTAGCCTTGCTCAAGGACACGAGCGGCCTTGGACCATTTACATTAAGGATGATGACTCTTATATTGTTATTATTGTTCACTCATATTTATCACTTATGCGTATTTATTATTATGTTATAATGGTCATGATTTTATGGGTAAGATACTACCTTGCTAGACTTGCTGAGTTCGACATGGACTCACTCTTGCAATTTCCCCCACCTCAGTATGTTGGCAAAAGTCTCAAGGAGAATGGATGAAGATACTAGTTCTTGGCATACAGAGCCCCCAGTCAACTGTCCCTGAAGATAATGGAGCCCGAGAAGTTTAGCGTCCGTTCCGCATTACTCTGATAAATTGTGAGTGTTTGCTTAGTTATTTTTACGCTTTAAAACATTGTTTTCTGATATTGATCTGTTTATGTTATATGTGTGGACTTCTTGGGCACACATATGGCGATGTCTGGTCTTCCTCGGAAAACCAGGCGTGACAGATTGGTATCGAGCAATGTCAACTCTAGGACGCAAGCCTAGTAGAAACCGGGTCGTTTTTAGGTATTAGAAGTTGTCCCAAAATCCTTGTTCTAGGAAAACCCATATTTCCTTCTATCTCATATCTTACCCTTGCTATTCATGCCCATCTTGTCCTTGTCTCTAAAGTTTTCTCTCACCTTGCCTTAACATGCTCTTGGAGATCCACTTCTACCACTTTTTCGCTAAGTAGAAGAGTACCTTTAGGATCTTTACCCATAAGAAATGGTAGAAATCGCAAGTTGAGTCAATGTTTGATCAGTGCATTTTAATTGCCTTGTTGATTTGTTATTATTACTTATGCTTGATTTGGATCTTTGAATGATTGCAATGATTTTGTGGACTTTGTCTACAATTTCATTTAGTTATAGGTTTAAGACATAAGGACTAATGAATAGATAGTGGGGTAAATAAATTTTCTAAACTTGCTTAATTCAGAGAATTTTTAGCTTTAATCTTTATCCTGTATAAGAGACCTTGACCACAAATATCTAAACTTTGAACATTTATTTGGACAAAACAGATGCCTAGAGGTAGAGGCAGAGGCACAGGTAGAGGCAGAGGCAGAGCAAATAATGAAGATCTGCCACCACCACCTCCTCCTCCAATAACTCCGAGCAGCTCATGGCGACACAGCACACGATGATGCAAAGCCGCCAGCCAGATGATGCGCACTATGACACGCGATTCATGCGAGAACATGCAAGCTGGAGGATCTGCTCCCCCACCTAAGGATAAGCGTAAGGAGTTCATGGTTGGAAGCTGATAAGACCCAGTCCCGATCTTCACGACGTGAGAGAAAATCACCAAGGATAACTAGCTGAAAACACAGCCATGGTAACTAGCTGCAAGCAGCCGGGATAAGTAGTGCCACCCGACAAGAAAACTTCGAAGCCAATCACCGTCTCTATACGGCAACTTTGAATCGATGACTTGCCCAACAACACTCTCAAGGAACCAGCCCACACAACCTGGAATCAAATGGACCAGGAGCACAAACTGGGTGCGATGAAGCGGCCGTGCATACAGCCTCACGAAGAAGATGCAACACAAGGTTTGGATAAGGATCCCTCCATAAACTCACACGCTATGGTGGAGAAGACGCCATGTTGGCTGGTTCTAAAAATTCTCAAATCAACATTGTTGCATATAGAGGAGTACATGGGGTATATATACTAGCAACAGCCCTGCTAGATAGGTGTAAATGCGAGATAGAAATGAAGAGTCTAAGTAGATGAAAGGGCTTCCACGAACTGACTCCTGAAGTGACCTCGCGCAGCTGTTGGTCTTCTGGAGCAGCCTTCAGTAATTCGGCAATAACTCTTTATTGGGATGTTCAACTGATGAATGGTTGGATGCGTTGGAAAGCTAACTTGAAGATCTTTCCAACCATGTATACCATGCAGCGCGACTCTTTGCATAATGGAACAGTTTTGCACTCAAACTTGGACTTGATGCTGACCGTTGAGCTCCTGAGCAGTATGCACTTAAACTGGTCAGAAGAACAAACTAGGAATGCAAACTGGTCGGGGCTAGTGGAATTGGAAACTAGACTTGAAGATCTTTCCATCAAGTGCTCATTGGCCTTCATAGCTTTTGGGAATCAAAAGTTATGAACATTTCTTTCAGACAGTTCTGCAGTGCTGATCTTGCTCGAACTTGATTCTTCTATGTGTTCATCATCTTTTGCGCCTGAACCTTCTCTGTTGGAGTAGCAGCTAAGGAACATGATACGTCACGGTGTCCCGATCTTCACGACGTAGGATGATCTTTAGATAACTAGCTGTAGAACAGCCGGATAACTTGCTGCAAGCAGCGATAACTAGTGCAACCTGACGAATAAAACTCGAAGCCAATCACCGTCTCTATACGGCAACCTGAATCGAGGACTGCCCAACAACACTCTCAAGGAACCAGCCCACACAACCTGGAATCAAATGGACCAGGAGCACAAACAGGGTGCCGATGAAGCGGCCATGCATACAGCCTCACGAAGAAGATGCAACACAAGGTTTGGATAAGGATCCCTCCATAAACTCACACGCTATGGTGGAGAAGACGCCATGTTGGCTGGTTCTAAAAATTCTCAAATCAACATTGTTGCATATAGAGGAGTACATGGGGTATATATACTAGCAACAGCCCTGCTAGATAGGTGTAAATGCGAGATAGAAATGAAGAGTCTAAGTAGATGAAAGGGCTTCCACGAACTGACTCCTGAAGTGACCTCGCGCAGCTGTTGGTCTTCTGGAGCAGCCTTCAGTAATTCGGCAATAACTCTTTATTGGGATGTTCAACTGATGAATGGTTGGATGCGTTGGAAAGCTAACTTGAAGATCTTTCCAACCATGTATACCATGCAGTGCGACTCTTTGTATAATGGAACAGTTTTGCACTCAAACTTGGACTTGATGCTGACTGTTGAGCTCCTGAGCAGTATGCACTTAAACTGGTCAGAAGAACAAACTAGGAATGCAAACTGGTCGGGGCTAGTGGAAATGGAAACTAGACTTGAAGATCTTTCCATCAAGTGCTCATTGGCCTTCATAGCTTTTGGGAATCAAAAGTTATGAATATTTCTTTCAGACAGTTCTGCAGTGCTGATCTTGCTCGAACTTGATTCTTCTATGTGTTCATCATCTTTTGCGCCTGAACCTTCTCTGTTGGAGTAGCAGCTAAGGAACATGTAGTTTGCGCCCATATATCCTTATCAGAAGCCCACCGGTGTTTTCTCATGCCACGGAGCCTCTACAAGCTGATGATTGGCTACGTGCTGTGGAGAAACAGCTGAACCTCGCACAGTGCAATGACCAAGAGAAGGTGTTGTATGCCTCATGACAACTCCAAGGAGGTGCTCAGATATGGTCGGAGTCTTATCAGGCTGCTCGTCCCAATAATGCTCCTGCCATCACTTGGGATGATTTTGTGAAGATCTTCAGAGCTCGTCACATTCCAGCTGGTCTTATTGAGCAGAAGCAAGATGAATTCCAGAACCTCAGGATGGGCTCGATGACTATCAGTGAGTATCATGAGAAGTTCCAGCAGCTGGCCCGTTATGCTCCCAATGAAGTCCAAGAAGATGCTGATATGCAACGCCATTTTCTCGATGGCATCTACTATGAACTCCGGCTGCAGTTGAAGGGCAACACTTATGATACATTTGAGCAGCTGGTGAACCATGCTATTGTCCTTGATAATGAGCGTCTGAATCAGGACAAGAAGAGGAAGATGTTTGGTCAGGGCTCTGGAAGCAACTCTCGTTTCCGTCCTAGCTTTCAGCAGAGGAACCAGGGGCAGGCAAATCAGGGAGGCCGCAACCAGAACCAACAGCGTCCTCATTACCAGCAGAGGCAGAATGGCAACCAGCGCCCTCAGCAGCAGAAGGGTTATCAGGCACCACGCCCAGGGAATGCTAGCAACACTCAAACACATGCTATGTATGTGGCAAGGAGGGTCACATATCCTACAACTGTCCTGAGAAGGGAAACCAGCAGAACTTTCAGAGGCAGAACAACTACCAGAGGCCACCTCCCCCTACTGGTAAAGTGAACCATGTGTCCACCGATACAGTTCAGGTGGGACCAGAAACTATGATGGGTACGTTCAACATCAACTCCATCCCTGCTACTGTTCTTTTTGATTCTGGAGCTTCACATTCATTTATTTCCCAAGCATTTGTTACAATGCATAGCATACCTCTAGTTGCGTTGAAGGATCAAATGGTAGTAAATTCACCTGGGGGAACCATACCAGCTTCTCTTTATTGCCCCTCTGTAAGTTTGTCTTTAAGGGGGGTAGACTTTGCAGTCAGTCCTATTGTGTTGAGGACAGCTGGCCTTGATATGATTTTGGGATTTGATTGGATGAAGCAACATGGGGCAATGATTCAGTGTCAGGAAAAAGTGGTGGTTCTAATGACACCAAAGGGAGATCGAATTAGTGTTGATGTGGCAGTGAAATACCCACCATCAGCCACTGTGAACCAGATAAAGGAAGATGCCAATCCCCAGGACCGTGTAGTGGATGAGTTCCCAGATGTTTTCCTTGATGAGTTGCCAGGTATGCCACCTGACCGTGATATTGAATTTATTATTGATTTACTACCTGGCACTGCACCCATAGCTAAGCGTCCATATAGAATGGGGGTTAATGAATTAGATGAACTTAAGAAACAACTGAAGGAGTTGTAGGATAAGGGTTTTATCCGCCCTAGTTCGTCTCCTTGGGGTGCACCAGTGATCTTTGTGGAGAAGAAGGATGGCACACAACGGATGTGTGTAGATTATTGCTCACTTAATGAGGTCACTATCAAGAACAAGTATCCCTTGCCTAGGATTGATGACCTATTTGATCAGTCGAGAGGTGCCTGTGTGTTCTCCAAGATTGATCTACGTTCCTGGTATCATCAGCTGAAGATTAGAAATTCTGACATACCAAAGACAGCATTCACCACTAGGTATGGGTTATATGAGTACACAGTTATGTCTTTTGGTATGACCAATGCTCCTGCCTATTTCATGTACATGATGAATAAGGTGTTCATGGAGTATCTGGATAAATTTATGGTGGTATTTATTGATGACATCCTAATATTCTCCAAGACAGAAGAAGAACATGCTAAGCATATACGATTGGTGTTGCAGAAACTCAGAGAGCACCAGTTGTATGCTAAGCGAAGCAAATGTGAGTTTTGGTTAAAGGAAATCTCTTTCCTTGGCCATGTTGTCTCTAATGGAGGGATTGCAGTGGATCCAAGCAAGGTGAAGGATGTGTTGAATTGGAAGCCACCTTCAGATGCAACTGAGATCCGTAGCTTTCTTGGATTAGCTGGCTACTACCGGAGGTTCATTGAGGGATTCTCCAAACTTGCCAAACCCATGACTTCTCTATTAGAGAAGAATGCCAAATTTGTGTGGTCAGATAAATGTCAAGCCGGTTTTGAAGAATTGAAGAAGAGGTTGACAACAGCTCCAGTGTTGATTTTGCCAGATCTAAACAAGAATTTCTCCATCTATTGTGATGCATCTCGTCTAGGATTGGGATGTGTTCTTATGCAAGAAGGTAGAGTTGTTGCATATGCCTCAAGACAGTTGAAGAAACATGAGCTAAATTATCCTACTCATGATTTAGAGCTAGCAGCTGTGGTTCATGCATTGAAGATTTGGAGACACAATTTGGTTGGTCATAAGACGGATGTCTTTACTGACCATAAGAGTTTGAAGTACATATTTACCCAGTCTGATCTAAACTTGAGGCAACGTCGTTGGTTAGAACTCATAAATGATTATGATTTGGATGTGCATTATCATCCTGGAAAAGCAAATAGTGTGGCTGATGCTCTTAGTAGGAAGAAGTATGTCAAGACACTTCGGATGACACCAGGCCGATGAGTTGTGTGCTGAGTTCGAGCATCTGAACTTGGGTGTTGTACTTAATACTATGGAGATAGAAGTGACACCTACTCTTGAGCAAGAAATTCGCAAGGGTCAATTAGAGGATGGGTATCTAAAGGAGATAGCTGGGAATGTAGCACTTGGAAAAGCACCAGGATTCACTATAGATGAAAATGGTACTCTCTGGTTCGGAAAAAGGATTTGTGTGCCTGAAGTGAAAACCATTCGTGAAGCAATTCTACGAGAGGCACATGAGTCAGCTTATTCCATTCATCCTGGAAGTACAAAGATGTATCTCGACCTTAAAGAGAAATATTGGTGGTATGGAATGAAGAGAGATGTGGCAGAGTATGTGGCCATATGTGATATTTGCTAGAGAGTGAAGGCTGAACACCAGAGACCTGCAGGATTGTTGCAACCCATGAAGATACCTGAGTGGAAATGGGAAGAAGTTGGCATGGATTTCATAGTGGGTTTGCCTCGTACTCAGAGAGGATATGATTCCATATGGGTAATTGTGGATCGGTTAACTAAAGTTGCCCATTTCTTGCCTGTCAAGACTACATACACGGGTCCACAATTAGCTCAGTTATACATGGAAAGGATTGTATGCTTGCATGGAGTTCCAAAGAAGATCGTGTCTGATAGAGGTGCTCAATTCACATCTCATTTTTCGAAGGCGCAAGCATGATTCCTTGGGAACAAAGTTGAGATTTAGCACAGCCTTTCATCCTCGACCGATGGGCGACCGAGAGGACTAATCGATTTTTTGGAGGATATGTTGAGAGCTTGTGCCTTGCAGAATGGTACTAGTTGGGATAAGAGTTTGCCTTATGCTGAGTTCTCTTATAACAACAGTTATCAACAGAGTCTCAAGATGGCCCCATTTGAAGCCTTGTATGGGCGCAAGTGTAGAACGCCTTTATTTTGGAATCAAACTGGGGAAACTCAAGTGTTTGGACCAAATGTGCTTAGAGATGCTGAAGAACAAGTCGATGATTAGAGAAAATTTGAGAGTGGCACAATCCGCATGTAAAAGTTATGCGGACACTAGAAGAAAAGATATAGCCTTTGAAGAAGGGGATTATGTGTACTTAAAGGTATCACCAATGAAGAACGTGAAGAGGTTCAATATGAAAGGCAAATTATCTCCAAGGTATATTGGTCCTTTCAAAATTGTTAAAAGATGTGGAGAGGTGGCCTATCAATTGGAATTGCCGTAGAATCCGTCGGTGTGCATAATGTGTTTCATGTATCTCAATTAAAGAAGTGCCTACGCAGCTTAAAGAGCGTATACCTATAGAAGAGGTTACGGTTAAAGAAGATCTCACATATGAAGAATTCCCAGTAAAGATCTTGGAGACAACAGAAAGAGTCACCAGGAGTAGGGCTATCAAGATGTGTAAAGTTCAAAGGAACCAAGTATACGTAAGATGAAGCGACTTGGGAAAGAGAAGATGATCTAAGAAAATTATATCCACAGTTATTCAAGTAAGCACAATCTCATCTCTGGACGAGATTTTTCTAAGGGGGTAGAATTGTAACACCGGAAATTCACAATTTTTGAAAATAGTTTAAATTGATTTAATTATGCATTTTTATGCCTTGTCAATTTAGGAGAAATGACAAATTTTATGAATAAAAATTAAAATGAAATATAAGGCTAGACACATGTTGGTGCATTCATGCCGCCTGCATTCTATTTTTTGTATTGTTTGCTTGATTTAAAGTGAGTTCAAGTTTTACTTCGAACTTAGAAGAATTCTCTTAAATTAATTATCTTTATTGAAATCAGATTTGAATCAATTTGCAAATTTCAAACTAGAAAAGAAAAGAGAAAGTAGAAATAAAAAAAGGGAAACTCTCCTCCTCTCCTTTGGCCCAAATTGGCCCGGCCTCTTTTTTTTCCGGCCGAGTGGCCTGGTTTTCGACATCGTGGCCTTTCCCCGACCAAAGCAAAGAGCCCAAAGATCTCTTTTCCTCTCTCCCTCTCTCCGACAAGTGGGACCCACCGGGTCGGCACCTTCTCCTACCCTCCTCCCGTTCGCGTTGAACACCGCGATAGTCTCGATCGCTTCCCACGCATCGAGCGAGCTCGGCCGACCCCTCGTTCCTTTTGCCTACATAGAACCGCCGCCATCACCTAGCCACTTCCCTCACCAACTTCGCAGGCGTCACCAAATCACCGCACCCATGGGCACACCGCCGCCGCCGGAGCCCACGTTCCGCCGCCCGCGCCGCCGCGTTCCGCCACCTTTGGGATCGCAAGGGCGTGGAGAGGCTTCGGCGGCACTTCCCGCCGCCAATCCGTGGCTCGCGCCCGTATTCCTCGACCTCGCCCGAGTTCGCAACGCCGCCGCCGTCATTCTTCGGCGTTCCGCACCACCGTGCCATCTCCGTCTTCAATTAACCCCGCGGTGAGCACCCTTGTCCCCTCCGTGGTCGTAATCGCCCTTAGTTTTCTCGTATCATAGCCGCTAGAGCCCATCCGCCGAAAGCACCGACGACGCCCGCCCGCCGACAATGGCGAAAGCCGCCAAGCTGAGCGCCGCCCCTTGCCATCGCGCCCAAAAATCGGCGCCGCTGCATCGCGGGTCGCCGCGATCACGCGACGCCGCCGCGCTGCGCCTAGCCCGGCAACGCATCGCAACCCGCTGGCCGACTTCACTCGTGATGTAGTAGTCGCTGCGGATCGGGCGATTCACGCTCCGCCACCAACCGCCGCCCCGTGGCCTCTCACCGCCCGCCGATCGTGACCTCCATCCCGAGCCATCCGCGCGCTTAGACACCTCCGAGCGCCGATTTGTCGAACTCCGACGACCTCCGCGGGCGTTGGCACGGCGCCGCCACTGTAACCGCTCCCACGGGGCTGCACCACCTCTTGCCGACGACCCTAGCCGCCCATCGCGCGTGATCGGCGGCATTGCATTAGAGATACCCCTTCGCCGCGCTTTTGCTAAAGAGACCCCCGTTACTCTTACACGCTACACACCCTGTAATCTATGGTTAATCACGAATAAGCCCCCGGCCTCGGTGAAAACCCGGTTTTGATTTATTTTAATTCGAAAATGAGTTCAGTCTAATTACAGGATTGCCACTATATTTAAATGCCCATAACTTCTTTATTTTAACTCCAAATTGATCCGCTCAACTTGGCGCTCGATTCGTAATTCGTTTCTCTATGCGTTAGTATAACTGTTCAGTAATTTTGGGATAGTTAATTTTCGTAGTTAGAATTAATTAATTATTCGCCTATAGTAAATCTTATAAAATCCATAACTTCCTGTTTTAATTCCGATTTTCGTGATCTTTACGCCTATGTGATCGTAGCGACACGTATATTAGTTTTATACACTTTTTATACTGTTTTGTCACTGTTGGTGTACTGTTCTAATTTAGACTTGTTTTCTTCGTGCATGATTGTCTTTGGATGCGTGTATGTTGATTTATTATCGAGTATAGACGGTGAGCAGTACTACGGTGATCAGGAGCAGTATTCTGAGGATCAGCAGGGTCAGCAGGACTTCGATAATCAAGGCAAGTATAGTTTGAGTATTACTCACTCATTATTACCATGATCTTGTGACTTAATTAATATTTATGCTATAAATGATAAAATGGTAACAATTTAACCACATAAGATCTTGTCTGTAAGTGATGTATCCGGGACTTACAGTACAACTATGAGGGTTATATGGCTCTGACTTTAGTCCCTTAAAGATCATTTTTCTAGCGAGTTTGGAGGAAGTGCCGAATTGGGTATAGTATAGCCCCCTGTCCACATATATGTGTATAGGCTGCGGTTATGTGCCATATAGGAAGGGTGGGTCCTATATCTGACGACTTAGCGCCCCAACTTGTTAGACGAACCTTTTGGGGGCTTCATAGTGGTTTCTGGTGTTTGGGTCTAGCTAACCCTTGCATTCGGGAACCACGACTCATAGTGAAAGTGTACACCTCTCACAAGCGAGAGTTTGAAAAACTAGTATACTAGCCTTGCTCAAGGACACGAGCGGCCTTGGACCATTTACATTAAGGATGATGACTCTTATATTGTTATTATTGTTCACTCATATTTATCACTTATGCATATTTATTATTATGTTATAATGGTCATGATTTTATGGGTAAGATACTACCTTGCTAGACTTCTTGAGTTCGACATGGACTCACTCTTGCAATTTCCCCCACCTCAGTATGTTGGCAAAAGTCTCAAGGAGAATGGATGAAGATACCGTTCTTGGCATATAGTCAATCGTCCCTGAAGATAATGGAGCCCGAGAAGTTTAGCGTCCGTTCCGCGTTACTCTGATAAATTGTGAGTGTTTGCTTAGTTATTTTTACGCTTTAAAGCATTGTTTTCTGATATTGATCTGTTTATGTTATATGTGTGGACTTCCTGGGCACACATATGGCGATGTCCGGTCTTCCTCGAAAAAAGCAAAGCGTGACAAATCTACTAGAAGAAGCAAAGGAAAGTGAAGAAGCTAAAGCTCTTACACCTACTACATCCACGGAAAAAGAAGAAACAAATACTTCAAAGAAGAGTACATTATCCAAAAGATGAAGGAAGAAAAAAAGACATCTCTCGAACATCATCGGAAGAAACAATAGAATCATCAATGCCACCGATTGTGACCACCGATGTACCATGGGAGTAAAGAGCGAGAACTTGGAATCTTGTTCGGAGGACTCTAAACACCGAATCCTCACCGGAAGGTAAGTTGGTAAGTTATTCATATTTAAATTCTTGCATTGCATATTTTCTTTGCATATCATGTTTATCTTTTTAGTACCATATATATGCATTTGAAAATAACAAAAATATTTTGTCTTTTATCTTTTGTGAAAAAAAACCTTTAAACCCCATGCTAATATCCCTAAGGTTTAATACCTCTAGGCTATTTGCTTTGGGTGGCATAAAAATAAAATAAAGATGCATAAGTACTTACACAAAAGTTATATTTTATTTTTCTTACATATAAAATAAAATAAAAATTTGCAAAATAAAAATCTAAAAATATAATCCCAGGCGACATAAGCAATGTGGTTTATCTCTAATGCTTAATCAAGTTCCACTAGCTTTGTTGTCTATTTATAGATTAACAGATTTCAAGAGGAGAAGAGATATGTCAAGCATCACACTTGATACCTCAGCTTCTACATCATTGAAGATTACACTCCAATCTAGCTTGGGGAGTGCAACCCCATTATCCGTATAAGTATTCTACTATCTATCTATATATTATATAATATTAGCTAAATATTTTGTTTGTTAGAATGTTTGTTAAGAGTTTAGTTATATATGTAGTTTATATGTCTTTTGTTAGAGTGAGAATAAAAGGATCAAGAGAGAGTGCACACTAAAATTTACTTTCCTCAACTAAAAGGAACCTTAAAAATTTGTCAACAAGGAGATGATGAATAGTTGCTCCGTTGTTATGCTTTTCTAGTACCTAGCTTTTAAGATTAATTTCTTGAGTTCCATTTGTAAAATTAATATTTACTTTGAAACTTGAAACATATGAGTTGTAAATGCTTGCTCTAAAAATCTAGGTAATTGACTGATATGATATATAATAGTCCGAGCTGCTATTTGATCTTACTCCTAGTGACACTAGATTTACGGAGATTTATATTTTGAAAATTGAAAATGCACATGATAAGTTCCTGTATGACAAGAGTGTGAACTTCCTACCACAGCCATATATACATGCTAATTTAGATTAGGAAAACCTTTTGAAAAATATAGATATATATATATAGGCTGCTTGCTTTGCATTAAGTTTGTTCAATCTTTATCGACCCTTAGAAACTTGTCATGCTGATCATGTACACTCCATTCATTTCATTTCACTATCATCTACTCACTCTAGCCAGCAAAAATATTCTACTCCTATCTTAGGAGAGAGCAACCAAAAATATTTACCATACCCATCCACTCATTCATTGCTAGCCAATATCTTACAAAAAGCTCCATCATTTATACGTCTCAAAAAGTTATTGCAAAAAGAGATATGGGTTGTGTATCTTTTACAAGAAAAAGAAAAAGGGAGATGAAAAATGGACAAAAGTCCTACGGGCGAGTAGAGCCTACCTCCCTAAAGAAAAGAGATGAATAATGAACAAGTGTTCGAGGGCGAGTAGAGCCCACATCTCTAGAAATAAAGATGAATAATGGACAAGTGTCCGAGGGTCAATAGAACCCGCATCTTTATAAGAGAGGAAATAATGGACACAAGTCCGAGGGCCATAAGAGAGTCCACCTCTCTTGAAAAAAAAAAGAAGAAGAGAGAGAGAAAGAAAAGAAAGAGATACAACCCAGGTTCTCTACAAAAAGTTTATAAAAAGAGAGAAGAATTCCTAAAAGGAGCAAAAGTAAGATTTCCTATTTTATTCACTTCATACATACTACATATCATATTCTATCCACCATACACATGCACCACTTGATCAGTGTGACTTGTATCTTTGGATCCATTGCTTGAATTTACAATATATGCTTAGTAAGAAAATAAATTATTTTCTCTTACCTATGAGCTCCACATATATAAGCCTTAGATATTAGGTGTGAGAGAAGAAGGCATATTATATTATTACCTTAGTTTAAAAAGTTATATATATTATGAGAGTAAGGCAAACACTATATTATTGCCTAAGTAAGGATCCACAAGAACCACAAATGAGAGATTAGAGAGAGTCATACTGAGGAACTTTGAATTTTATTTGAAAATCAGCAAAAAAACTCGGAATGACAGATTGATCAAAAGAGTTTGAGATTTAGTGCTTGACTTGATCGTTCTATCTTTCAATTACCTAAGATTGTAGAAAGAAAGATATAAAGCTCCAAAAGGTAAGAGGTAATTGAATAATTAAAATTTGAAAAGTTTATCTTTATCCGGAGAGAAATTTTGTTTGAAAGCATGTGTACTTTAAAGGTGTAATAGTGTTGCAAAGAACTCCCGATCCAAGTGTTTAGTTTATAATATTTTGTGTCTTGCTAAGAGACTAGCAAGAGGTAAGCTTGGGGGAGCTTGTTGACACCTCTTAAAGCATAAAAATACAAGTTAAAAACATGAATTAAGGGCTAAAGTCAAAGACCAAACATAAGTCTAGGGGTCTAACTAACATAATTCCATGAGTTTTGGTATTCTCAGTGACTTTTTAGGGACCTAATAGGTAAATGCAGAGAACAATGGAGAAAGTTCCGAATATACAAGGCCTATGAAGACTAAACTTATCTCGTGAATCAAATCAACCCGAAAAGTGGACTAAAACATTCTAGAAGACACCAGAGGACGGGAGAAAAGACGGGAAGACAAGGTGGCACGCCCGACTGGCGCCCGCCAAGGTCCACCCCCGGCGGCGCCGCTTGGAGTCCCCCTCGTCGCCTCCCCTTTTATGTCGGTTCACTACCGACATTGAGGTTGTATCTACACCGCTGCCAAGGTCGGTTTGATCCAAGGGTTGACGTTCATCGCCAAGTACTATATAAGAAGACCAAATTAACCCTAAGGCTCATAACAATTTCATTATCAACTCATACCCATCAAGTCCAGGCAAGTCTAGACATAAGCCCTAGTTCATACTAGAAGTAATTAGCTACCTAACTAGTTCTAGTTGAAGATCAAGTTCATCTTGAGTTCCTGATTAGTCAAGAAGTAGCAAGGATCGTTCTTGAGACTTCTCTCTTGTATTCAATCTGTAAGTACTCTTATATTTAGAATACAATTGTTATGGCTTTGATCTTTATAATTATTATATTCTTATTGATATGTGTTTATGCTTGCTATGATTATATATTTAGTTTAGTAAGATTGCTTTATATTTTATGCATG
Source organism: Hyparrhenia diplandra (assembly GCA_015847255.1). Classification (NCBI taxonomy): domain Eukaryota; kingdom Viridiplantae; phylum Streptophyta; class Magnoliopsida; order Poales; family Poaceae; genus Hyparrhenia; species Hyparrhenia diplandra. The sequence continues at coordinate 199,564 of JADLZK010000265.1, read as the reverse complement.
GAATTGTATAGCATCCATATAGATGATCACTATGTGGGTGATAAGCAATGTGTAAACGTGGTGTTTATACAACATTTAACTGCAATTGCACCCTACATTCTGGGCCGTGTGGTAGATCGCGGGAGTGACAAATCTGTTGAGTCCTTTGGAATCCACCCTCCGAATGTAGGACACGTCGAGTCTTAATTACGGTGATGAATAAGTTTCGTCCTTGTTTGTCATTGGTAATGCTTGCCATGTGTAGAAGTAATTCAACCTTGCCATGATAGCTAGATGTATTGCACTAATTGTAGTATTCATTGACATATATGATTAGGCGTAATTTAGGAATATTCATTCTATTCTAATTTATAACATGTTAATTTCTTGTATGATTCTATTAGCTTAATGATCTTAGACTTGGGTATTTATCAATTATATTATATTTATCTTTATCCCGTGACTTATCCTGTTGAGTAATGTTAGATGCATATGGTTACTCGCATTATAATATTGTAAAAGAGGATGATCTCATAGTTAAACCACTATATAAACCTTTAGACATCCTTTTCTCTCTACCTTTCCATAGACTCTCTTCCCTCGTGGTAAAATATAAATACGATACGGATTACTCCCGGTGAAGTGCTACAATTGGTATTTCTATCTCGTAAACTTTGCGCATATCATGTTCATTCTTTTATCAAGGTCAATCAAGAATACCATACCCCGCATTTCTTAGCGTTATTGCTAGGGTGACAGACTAGTGTATAGGTAATGCCTAGAAATGAGTGGTATACCTTGAGTACATATCCTGGTGAGATTAACTCCACTATGGATAATGTTACTATGATACATCCACTACTAACACCGCCTAACTCCGCTTTGTTGGATCATGAGGTTAATCCCATATCCAAGCTAACATGACTAGATAGATATCCCAATTATATTTCTTTCACCTTCCTAATTGGGATCGTGTAAGAAATATCAACAGACACCACAAGAGTTCTTGCGCAGTTCGGGGAGATTAAGAATTCTTGTTACTCTCTAAGCTTGCCATACCATCAGTTGCCTGCCGTGGCTATTCGAGGCATGCATCCAGCTATCAGGGAAAAGCTAGCCGGCATGGAGTTTGATGACCTGGGACAGCTCTCAAGGCGCCTTTCACTCATGGCCAGTCAGTTTTAGAGCATCAAGAAGGATACTCGATTTCAGAAAGGGGGCAACGTATCTTATCAGACATACAATTGCTTCTTGGAAGAAATTGAAGATGAAGATGATGGCCAAGAAGACATAGCAGCTGCCGAATTTGTTTGGGGCAAGGAGCCTATCCAGATCAACCAGCGCTGGATAAAGACACTCAAGGGAGCCTATGACTTCGACGTCTCCAAGTCGGAGAAGCTCTTTGAGTTCTTGGTGAAAGAAGGACGCATCAAGCTACCAGAGAATCACTCTATGAAGCGTCCAGATTGGGTCAAGACTGGCAGATACTGCGGCTTCCATGACATGATCACTCAAAATATTACTAATTGCCGAATCTTCAAGCACCAACTGAGCAAGTTACTGATGAACCAGAGGAACAAGATGCTTATTCAGATGAAGAGGCCTATTCTAATTTCGACAACAAAGAGATGATTGATCTCCTAGGACAGTTGGCTCTATCAAGATAGGCTGTATTTGACAGACCTAGGAAGCACAACCATCTGAAGCCTCTTTACTTGAAGGGATATGTTAATGGAAAACCTCTGACTCATATGTTTGTTGATGGAGGAGCTGCAATCAACATCATGCCCTATACAACTTTAAGGAAGCTGGGGATGACTAAGGAGGATTTGCTCAAGACAGACATTGTACTCAGGGACTTTGCTGGAAATCCATCAGACACCCATGGAGCCATTCACGTTGAGTTGATGATCGGCTCAAAGACTTTGATCACTACCTTCTCCGTGGTCGATAGTAAGGGGTCCTACTGACTTACTACTTGGAAGAGATTGGATTCATGCTAACTGTTGCGTTCCATCCACCATGCATCAAGTCCTCATCCAATGGAATGGTGATGACGACGAGATAGTGCAAGCCGATGATTCGGTAAGCATTGCAGCAACTGAGCCATCATTCTGGGAATATGAAGGCGTGGAGTGCTTCTCGGGGCGAGATTGGGAAGAAGGTCCCAGTCCAAGATTGCGTTACAAAGATCAACAAATGATCGAGATCATCGGCTCTCCACAAAGAACTTTTAAAGAAAGTTTTCATGTCGGCTCTAAGAGAATCAATCATTGTAAATATGATTAGCCGACACATGTGATTTAGTGGTTTCGAGCAAAGCTTGTTTATTTATTAAGAAATAGCCGATGTGTGAATCATCGCCTTTAGCATAAAAATACTCCATAAGATTGGAGAATTTGTTATGTCGCCTTTAGTGCAAAAAAAATAAAAAACATCAATATATGAAAAATCATTTTCATTCAAAGAGTTCAAAGACATATCACGGAACGTTGCTAAATGCATTACATAGGACTTTTTGCTTAGCTCTAGTCCTAAATACTATTTGGCATGGTCTTAGTTCTGAGATCTTCATCTTTTCTTTGAATCTGTCAAAGAGATCTCTTACATTCATAAGTATCAAGGTGGCTCAGTTCCCGTTTTACCTCCTCTTAGATTGACAGTCTTATCCCTGATTAATTCATTGGGAGGAGGAAAAGTGGAAGCTTATTCAATGCTTCAGGTGCACAATACTTATGGATTATATGGAAGCTGGGTTGCCTATTCGGCTAGACAATGACATCATCTCTATTCGGTAAAGAATCGTTCCAGTAGGAATAAACAGCAAAGGAATTAAGGATTCAACAAAGGATAGTTCATTATTTTGATTCATCCTAGATACAAACTAATCCTCCAAGAGGTTGAAGACAGCTTGTGGATCGTTAGATAAAACTACAGCAGTAGCATGGTCTTCATATACATCCATGGATTCCTCAATGTCATCAAGATCTTCTGGAGCCTCAAGAAAACCGACCGGATGAATGGAGTAGTCTTCACCAGTTTGAGTTGACAGAGCTGTCAAACTCATAGCCGCTCCCAGGTGCATGCCTTGGATGGCAACATCATCAATGCGGTTGTCTGCCACATCTTCAAGACGTTCCGCCACCGTTTCGCCTCGTGCCTTCACCTTGTTGGCAGTGCGAGTAGCAGCCGCCGTCAAACGGGCGTGTCAGCTCGTAACCGAGCAATTTCTGCCAGAAGCTGTTGATTTTCTTCAAACAAAGCTATGATGGACCAATGAAAATCAGATGGAGGAATATGATGCAGTAAACAAAAACCCAGATGAGAAACTGACCAGTGTTGGTGCTACAAAGCTGCCTAATGGAATCCTCTTGGTCAAGTTTCTTGATGCAAGCCTTCATGGAGTAATCACTAAACTCCTTAATGATCTCTTCCTTCTTCTTCTTCTCCTGAAGGTACCACAGGTCTTCCTCCGAATCAGAGAGATACTCCAAGATGGGGGAGGAAGGTCCCGATTGAGGAAGAGAAGAGCCTGAGGCAGGCATTGGGGGAGCAAGAGCAGGAATCGGTCTGACCAAAAGAAAAGAATCAAAGAAAAAATATATTGGTCAGGATGAGGAATAAGAAGATGAACAGTAGCAACCAAGAATTGCTGAAGAGAAGAAAAGAAGGTTCTCTTACTCAAGGCGTTGCCGACGAGGAGCTCGGCTCCTACTCGCCTCGTCCTCAATCGGACGCTTGTCATGGCTGATGTTTTCCCCCGCCATAAATGTTCGTAAAAAATCGAGGGTTTTTTTGCCGCTCGGTAAGGAAGAAGGTGAAGCGACTGAAAGACAAAGACGGTTTGGGTATTGGGGTTAATGAAAAAGATATTTTACAGTTCTGGAAGCATCGTGTGGGCTTAAGAGTACATATTGGGCCGAAACAGTAAGTGGGCCAGACAATTTCAGGTCATTTAGGCTTTTCTGGACATTTAGCAAGACAAAGCGGTTCGGCAACATCCAAAATCAGAATCAAGGTAGCTGGCTCAAAACATCCAAAGATTTATTTTTACAAAAAAACAGGTGATGAAAATGAGACTGGTATTTATTGAAAGGAAGGCCTGATTGATACAGTAAAATTACACATTATCATTTCTAGAGAGACTATGATGAACTTCCTTCAAGCATCTGAGTGCGATCTGCATCCTCGTCAAGCGGTCAGGGCCTGGCGTCTCTGCCATCCTAATCATCTGGCGAGAAGCACTGATCAGGGTGGCAAGTCTCCCCAGCAAACCTTCAAGATAATTGAGGAAGGAGGATAATCAAAAGTTCATATAAGGAAAAGGAAAACAATGAAGAGTTAATCTCGGGAACTCACGATTAAAGTTCCGTTCTAGAAATCTCTGCTTCCCTACAAAAACATCCAGATCCTCTTCGATATCTTCCATATCCTCAATGGTCTGCTCATGGGCTTCACGTTCCATCTTGAGTGCCTCCTGAACTGCTGCGAGTTTGCGGCGGAGCTCGACAATCTCAGCATCACGAGGACTTCAAAAATGTTATTATGAAGAAAGGTTAGATTCGGTGTATAGGGTAAGAATGGTATGAACAGAAAAGGGGGAACTTACTCCATTGCCGAAAGTTAGCCAAAAGCCTTAGATTTCAGAAAAAGGAAACGAAGCTAGATCAGAATAATTGCTTTTGGTTAAAAGGATTTGAGAGCAGATCTATTCGATGCTTGGCCTGGGGATGGAAACAAATTGGTTCGCCGACCTATATTGATAGGAATTTCGGTGACACGGATTCCGAGGGGGGATCGAAAAGGTAAAACAGTGTTGCCAGAAGTCTCTAGAAGATGGGCCTTGACAAATTTAGCCCAAAATGAAGGATTTGGACCGAGCTTCAGATCATAGTCAATTTCGAGCAAAAGGCCTCTTTTACTCTAAAATTGAGGGGGGCATGTGTTAACACCAAAATTTGGTAGAGCCCGGATGACCGACGAGACCGACCACATGTCTATTCGATAACAAGTCATTCGGCTATCAGAGAAGCGGCTACAACATCAGTAGCATTCGAAAGCCGTCGCTATTCGGCTAAGGGGTCCAAGTCTGAAAAAAAGCCGAGCGTGAGGTGGTTCGGCAAGCGTGGAACGCAAGAAGAATATCCGAGGACGAGGGCCCACATCGCTGCATACAATTCCTACGACTCAGAAGACTTGGAGGACGCCGTATCTTAGCTAGATATTTTGTTAGTTAGTTATTCATAATTAGCTAGATATATTAGTTATTATTCGTAACTAGCTAGGATTCAATAAGCCCAGGGTATAAATATAAGACCCCGGCATCTGTATCGAAAGACAACCAACTTCAATACAAACAACCCGGCTCCGTGCCTTGGCTCCGGCCACCCTTCGAGTCCAGTCGTGTCGTCGATCTACTACAAGAGGAATCATCGACCCGTCGACCCCTCGTGAGTACCGGCAACCTTGCACCATGTCTAGTATCGTCGGGGCGGATTTAGATTATTGCAAGAAGTCTTGTTCACGCTTAGTATCGTCGGTGGATTTAAGCTATCGAGGGGCAAGAGGGTTCTTTTGTCGATCATGAGCCATCCGGTGGGCTAAGATCTGGCTTAGAGCTAGTTATCGGCTTCATTAGATTTTGGCAAGATCTAATGAATTCATTAAGTTACCACGTGTTTGCAATGCTCTTAGTTTATTTATTTAATTATGTTTGCACACACCTTTTTGCCCAATCTAGACTGAGACGTCTCGGCTTTATCTTTTGTTAGATCTAGTTATCATCAATTCATTCAATGTTCATCTTTAGCTTGTTACTAGATCTATCTGTTCATAGTAGCCGAGCTAGATCAATCTAGGTTGTTGTGACAGAGCCGACCAATTTATAAGAAATCAAGTATAAGTCGCGATTACGAAGCAATCACGATCTACACTTGAGTCCATATAAACCCGGTATTCGAAATCTCGAGTGATTTCAAACTCATCAACAACATACAACGAGGATCGTTGAGCTTGGTAGTAAAATCCGCAGGTATTTCAAACCAAATTCGATACATATTAAACATCAGAGTGCTAAGTATGAATTTATTACAAACCCAAGTTCATTGTACGGAAGCAGTAGTTTTCGAAAACCAAATAGTCTTTTAGCGAAAGCAAATATAAGATAGTGCCGGAAGATAGTCATCCCTCGTAGCAGCATGAGACGAGGGGATATGGAATTGCCTTGCCCCGGCCTTACTCCTCATCAACGAGGGAACAAACAAGTCTTACAAAGAACCATGGTAAATATGATCACCGCAACAACGGGAATAAAACCCCGAGTACAAAATACTCAAATTAGACTTACCCGTCCCGAATAAAAATAAGGACTCCAAGGATTATGATAGCCTTTATCCGGGGTTCACCACTCACATTAATTTCGCAAATAAAGTTGTTTAGTGAGCCTACGCATACTACATTTATATCCAAGTTAACAAGGTTATTATTACTTACATAACATAGATCCTGTATAGTCAAGATTAATCATTGCTCAGCAGAATAAATAACAATATAAGTAACTGGATCAGGATATAACTTGCTGTAACATGATAAAGAGCATTTAGTTGCAGTGATTAAGACTACATTGCCGTGGAGGTATCCCGGGTTCTCACTATCCAGAGAGATGGCGATTCGAATCGATTGCAAAACCAGGTGGCGAATACCCCTCGACACACACCAAGTCTACTTTGCAAAGGTAGACCCGATTACTCCTCAAGGTGTTACGGGACATAAAAGTCTCGGTCTTGCCGGCTACCCCCTCCTTCTCGGGTACCAAGTGAGCGTGCAACGAGACCGACATCATCGTGCGCATCTTCTTGTACCCAATAATAACCCTCTGCAACCAACGCCAAAGGAGGAGCGATAAAGCGAGCATGGCCGGCCCCTAACAATCTTGCGAGTTTCGTGGCTCACGACCCGGCGGAGCCTACTATATGCCAGGTACGTTCAACTTCCGACCACAGCCCGACAAAGAGTAAGTCCTTAATTGATCAGGTGGAAAGGACCACAAAGTCCACCCAATCTCACATGTTTTACTTTCGGGTTCTCAAGAATGACTTGACAATCACCCATGTGATTGTTCACAACATATCCTCAAGTGACCGACATCACTGTCTACTGCAATCATGATACTGAGCATTAACCTAGACTCTGCTAATAGGATAGGGTAACAACTTCGGCAAGGATTGTAATGCATCAACGGTTTCAAGCATTTCCTATACGTAATGCAAGAACATATAAAAGACTCAATTCAATTTAATTGGAAGAATAGGAAAGGTCAGAATGCTCCGGGGCTTGCCTCGCAGAATGTCGCAGAACGTGCCGGGCACTCAATCCACTCTTCGGGCTCGATCCTTCTCCTCCTGACTCCTCCGACTGCACTCCCAGCTGGAACAACTCTCCTGGCTCCTCGATCAGCTCCTCCAGAACCTCCCCCGATCCTGTGATGATGCATATGATGGAGAAAAGAAATAATTAAACTTACGAGAATGACAACTTGCATAAAGTAACATATGTATGATGGATGGATGCTTCATGATGCAACTAATAGTAAGTGCGTATCTCTTCTGCAGAAACACAACAAATTCTACACAAGAAACATCAACACTTCACCCAAGGCAACATCCTAACTCTTTACTTAACCTAAAATGGCAGATTTACATGCTGCCACTAAAACAGTCACACAGGGGAGTTCTACAACTCCAAATTAAGCAAACTAGGACTCTATGGAAAGCTAACGAAATTCTATACAAAACATTCCACAGCACCAGCAGCTGAATCTAAACCTAACAGCCTCGAAATTGGGAAAAACAGAGACTCTGTTTTCAGCCCAAACACTACATACAACACCCATAACTCCAAAACTACTCATGCAACTTATCTCAAACTTAACCAGCAAGTAAATCAAGTAATTATCTACCAAATAAACCTACTGATCAATCCAAAGGATAATTTAAAACACATAAAATGACATGTCCTAGCAACACTACACTTGCACACTTATAAATAAACAAAGTGCTAGAACAAGAAAATGTAGAAACTTCTCAACTAACCAAACCAAGCTTATCAACAGATCATAAACATGCTAGGAACACATAATAAAAATATAATTACCCAACATGAACATATAAGCATAGATTTCTAGCCTATTTCCTAAGCACTACAATTATGATAAATATCCAACTACCTCAGAAAATTCTACAAAAATTACCAGAGCATCCTACTGGCATGTAAAACTACCATAAAAATATCATGGCAATATCATACTCATACAGTCCTACACAAACATGACAAGTTGACACCAAACCTAGGCATGAAAATACTTTTGTACTATGAAAAGTGTCAGACAACAGATTTCTGAGTATGAACATCTACTCAAACCTATCAAGAACCACCACACCAAGTTTTACAATCAAAACCCTAATACTTATTTTTCTATGAATTTCTAAAGATCACATCACAAAAAGCACATAAATAGAAAATCACATTTCTTCTACAGAACATACCATGCAATATATTTTTCCTAGGTTCTACTCACAAAAACAAGCACCTTTCAAACAGAAAGCATAATTTTATCTTGCACCGATTAAAAGATATGATTTTCTCCAATTTCCATGCATTTATGGCCATAAATAAAACTCTATATAAAAGTTCTCAGAAAATAGGGTTTCATAATTTTATACTGTAGCCTATCTTCTAACAAGCACAACAAAATTTGTCTCACTCAATTTGGACTCAAAATGACCAAGTTATGAATTTTCTAAGCTTTTCATTCAAATCTGGAAAAAGTAAAAAGAAAAAGAAAAAGAAATCGGGCAGGGCCCGCTTGTCGGCGACACCGGTGACAGGGACGGCGGCGCGGGATCGGCGGCGGATCTTCGCCGGCGATGACCAAATCGAGCAACCAAATGCTCTAAGAGCATCTACGCCGACGCAAAGGGTCACGATGGTGCCCTTCGCTTTGCACCGAAATCGGACAAAAACGGCGACGACGGCGGGCGGCGGGCGGCGCTTGCGATGGCGCTGGTGACAGCCGGATCGCCGTTCTCCGGCGATAACCGGGCGAACCAAAGACCGTTCTCGACTCCCCTAGCATCTAACGGAGACATGCAAGCAGGTTTGGGGCCAAACGGAGCAACGACGGGCGGCAAACCAAACGCGCTGGGCGGCGGTGCTCACGGGCGTTCGTCGGCGACGACTGGGCCCCGACGAAACGACGACCAGATCTACTCATCCATCTAGCTCGAAAGCTCAAGTAACCCTAGGCGACTCTTAGGACGCGAGAAAAGAACGAGCTAAACGCGACTACCGAGCTCGAACGACGACGTGCCCCCGACGGCGGCCATGGTGGACTCGCCGCGAGCGCGTGGGATGCGGAAATGGGGTCCGTACCTCGCACTTTACCTCGATTCGACGGCAGATTCGCGTAGAGGATGGAGTAGCGAGCTAGGGACGGGATTTGGGGTGGTTTGGTGCGCCAACGGCGACGAACGACGGCGGCGGAGCTCGCGGACGGCGGCAATGGCGGTCGGTGGCGGCGTTCGCGCTGCTCCCAGCCGGGCGGCGGCGCTGAGCTGCTCTAGGGTTAGGCACGGGCGCCGACGCGATATTTAAGCGCGCGCGCGGGCCCAGGCCGTACATCGGTGGCTGCGCTGCGCCACGTCGCCCGCGCGCCGGCCGGCGGTGAGCCGATACCCCCCTACTCTGTTTTCGGATCAGCGACAGTTTCGCCTAGATCTCGAAAACCCGTGCGGAATTTGTTAAAAGTCAAAACATCAACTTTGTGTAGAATTTCAAGATCTACAAAACACTCAATATGGACTTTTTCTAATTCGGCCTAGATTGGAAACTAAAAATTAAAAACAGCAAGGTCATTCCAACATTCAAAAACAGGGTTTGAAATTTGACTTGAGTTTGACTTGAACTTGGGGGCTCTATTTGGGGCATTTCAAAACCTTTTCAAAAGAAAGTCACGACAGATCATTTGCTCCACAAAAAAGTACTTCATTTCATCTATAGAAACTTTTTGCTAAAAAAACACTTCTAGCAAGCACTTTTTGAAATGAGTTTCAAAATGGGTCAAGGAGGTTTGACACACTAGGGTTGATTTATAAAAATTTTCTAAATCAAAACACAAGCTCAAACATGGCCCTAAATTATGATAAAAAATACATCTAGGCATAATCTAGGTCCAAATCATGATTATAGGAAAGATCCTATAGCAGCTAGATTAAGCAAGCATAAAATGATAGCAACTTAATTAAAAGCTATTATGAACTTGCTCATGCATGAAATGATGATGATGATATGCAAATGATCATGCTTTCAAGATGCTTAACACCTAGGGTGTTACAAATCTTTTCCCCTAAAAAGAATCTCGTCCCGAGATTCGCGAAAACTAACCAATCTTTATAGAACTCGTGGGTAATTCCGTTGAAGATACTCATCCGTCTCCCATGTTGCATCATTCTCCCCATGATTTCCCCAAAGAATCTTGTACTTGTTTGACTACCTTGCCCCTAGTAACTCTTTCTTTAGTGTCTAATACTTGTGTTGGCATTTCATAATAGGTCAAGTCTTGACTTATCTCCACATTCAGTCGACACTCATTCCTCCTCGAACTCTTAAACATTTCTTCAGCCAGACACATGGAACACATCAAAAAATTCTCTCCATCTCCTGCGGCAACCGCAAATCGGTAAGCTACTTCTCCCTTAGTGGCAACTATTTTATACGGGCCTATAAACCTAGGCGCTAGTTTTCTTTTACTCCAAAACGTTGGACTCGCTTCATTGGTGACACCTTCAGGTAGACATAGTCTCCAACATTAAATCTAATGGGCTTTCTACGCTTATCGGCATAGCTCTTCTGACGATCTTGAGCAGCCTTCATGTTTTGCTTGATGATTCTCACTTTCTGTTCAGCTTCATCAATCAGGTCTATACCATAATAGGGTCGTTCTCCTGTTTCAATCCAATTTAGAGGTGTCCTGCACTTCCTTCCATACAAGGCTTCAAATGGTGCCATCTGAATACTAGCCTGATAACTGTTATTGTATGAAAACTCTGCATACGGCAACCATTTGTCCCAAGAACCTTTTGCCGTTATCACACACGCCCTCAACATATCTTCTAGTATTTGGTTTACTCGTTCTGTTTGGCCTGTGGTTTGTGGGTGATAAGCGGAACTACGGAGTAACTTGGTTCCTAGGGCTTCCTGTAGGCTCTCCCAAAACCTATTGGTCCAAGTGGATCCACGATCCGAGACTATCGACTTTGGTATTCCATGCAAACGAAGTACATGGGCAATATATAGCTCTGCATACTGATGGGGCTCATAATGAATATTAATCGGAATGAAGTGGGCCACTTTGGTCAAGCGATCCACAATCACCCAGATCGAATCATATCCCTTCGTGTGCGTGGCAACCCAACAATTAAGTCCATCGTAATCTCATCCCATTTCCAAACAGGAATTGGCAATGGTTGCAACAATCCTGCAGTCTTCATGTGAACAGCTTTAACTCTGCAGCAATTATCACATCGAGCCACATGTGCAGCAATCTCTTTTCTCATTTTGGTCCACCAAAACCTGGTTTTCAAATCCCGATACATCTTATTACTACCGGGGTGAATCGTTATCTTTGACGAGTGAGCCTCTGTTAGAATCTGCTCTCTCAACTCTGGGTCTTTTGGCACGACAAGACGATCATCGTACCAAAGAATTCCATTCTCATCAACCTGGAAATGGTCACTAGGTTCCTTTTCTATCTTCTCCTTGATATGGGCAATCCCTTTATCTACTTTCTGACCCTCAATGACTCTATTTTCCAACTCGTTCTGCACTTGGATATTGCATAGGATAGCCTGATGCATAGGAGGAAAAACCTCCCTGGATTCGACTTGTCCTAGCAAACAATGCGATTTTCTACTCAAAGCATCCGCGACAACATTGGCCTTGCCCGGATGATAGTGCAACTCAATATTATAATCCTTTATCAGCTCTAACCACCTTCTCTGTCTCATGTTCAACTCCTCTTGAGTGAAAATGTACTTCAAACTCTTGTGATCAGTATAAACATGACAAACATTACCAAGTAAGTAATGTCGCCAGATTTTCAAAGCATGTACCACGGCAGCAAGTTCTAAGTCATGAGTTGGATAATTAACCTCATGCTTCATTAGCTGACGTGATGCATACGCAATGACTCTCCCTTCCTGCATGAGTACGCATCCCAGTCCCCGCACCACATGCGCCACAATATACATCAAATGGCTTCGAATGTCGTTGTGCGAAAGACCGAGCCGTGGGTCAACAACGCTCGCAAGGTACGCAAACGCCGCCTCACACTCCGGTGTCCACACAAATTTCTCGTCCCTTCGCAATAATCGGGTCATAGGCTTAGCTATCTTGGAGAAATCGGTATAAACCTACGATAATATCCAGCTAACCCTAAGAAACTGCGGATCTCTGAAACTGAAACTGGTGCCTTCCAATCCAACACCTCTTGCACCTTACTAGGGTCCACTGAAATTCCATATTCAGACAACACATGCCCTAGAAAATGCACTTCTTTCAGCCAAAACTCACATTTACTAAATTTGGCATACAACTTATGCTCTCTGAGTCTTTCCAAAACTATTCTCAAATGCTCAAAGATGTCGTTCCTCATTCTCTCGAATATACTAAGATGTCATCGATGAATACAACCACGAACCGATCTAGTTCAGGCATAAACACCGAGTTCATCAAACACATAAAATGTCTTTGAGCATTCGTCGGGGCGAAGGACATGACGAGATACTCAGACAAACCATACCGCGTAGAGAATGCGGTCTTGGGTATATCCCGAGGTCCGATCTTAATTTGATGATACCCAGATCGAAGATCTATCTTGGAAAACACCTTAGCTCTAGACAACTGGTCAAAAAGTATGTCAATGCGGGGCAATGGGTATTTATTCTTTACTGTTACCGCATTGAGTGGCCTATAGTCCACACACATCCTCAATGTCTGATCTTTCTTCTTTACAAACAGGGCTGGACAACCCCAAGGCGGCGAACTAGGTCTAATGAAACCTTTCTCAAGCAACTCCGGTTGTATTTTTCGCCCGCTAACTCATTGGGTGGCATACGGTAAGGTCTTCGAAATAGGGGCAGTTCCCGAATCAACTCTATTGCAAACTCAACATCCCTATCAGGTGGCAATCCAGGTAAGTCTTCCGGGAATACATCCGGAAACTCACAAACTACCGGTATATCCGAAATACCAGTCACTTGCAAAGCGGCGGAGACACGGTTAAGGTCAATGGTGTTGGGTAGCAAAACTTGATGTTCTGTTGAGTCACGGGGGTGTTTCAAATGTACTACTCTATTTACTGTGTCAATAATGGCTCCCCAACTTTTCATCCAATTCATTCCAAGGATCACATCCAAACACAAACCGGGTAAAACTATCAAAGAGGTTACTATTTCTAAGTCACCCATCCTGATCTTCACATTACTAACTCTTTCCCTAGTCAACTGGTCAGCCCCCGAACTAATCCGATAACCAAACCCTAGGTCGGACACCTTTTCGCTATTCTTTTCGGCAAACTCTTGACTCATGCATGAATGCGATGATCCGAATCAAACAAAACAACAAAGACTACGATTGTTAACTAGGCATGTACCGGGGTCATAGTCTCACCCTCCGGAACTTCCTCGGCACCCGTGAAGTTTGCACGCCCCACATGCTACTTGTAATTCTTCCTGGGCTGCGGGCAATTCCTGGAATAATGCCCAGGCTTAACACAATTGAAGCAGTTGTTGTGGTTGAAGGACACTGGCTTTGGAGCATTTCCCCTGCTTTGCCGCTTTCCTTTTTCGTGTGGGTTGAATGTCACCCTCCTGAAACGATTATTTCCAGCCTGATTCTTCTTTTGGGGTGGGACATATCGCGAAGGTGCGACAGGTGGGCGATAGTTCTGACGACGCCCAAAGGATCCACGCCTTGACTTGGGTTCCCCTCAAAGGATCTCTTTCTTGCCTTTAGATGCAGCATACAAGGCACTATTCTTCTCATGGTGAAGACAATCAGTCACAAACTCCTCAAATGTGGCTCTGGTGGAGTGTCCCATAGCCTTTTGCATTTTGAGGTTTAGTCCTCTCTTGAAGCTAGCCAACTTCTTTTCCTCGCATCAACCATGTCGAGCATACCTAGACAAATTGCTGAAAGCCTAAAGGTACTCCGTCATGGTCTTGCCGTCCCCGTCCAAGCTTGATAAAACTCTCCCAGTTTCTCTGCCAAAGCACCAGCCAGGTATGTAGGTTCGGCGGAAAGTCTGCCAGAACCGAGCCCAAGTGATAGGAACATCTGCAGGTAAAGTGGCACGGTAGTTCTTCCACCATATCGCTGCAGGTCTGTCATATCCAATTTAAAAGAACAAATTGGATATATTATTCCCTATGTGTGCCCGTAAAAAACGAAAACACACACATAAGGTGACAAACCGTTGGAATGTATCATAACAATGCTTATTACATAGAAATAAAACAAAAACTCAAAAGAACGAAACTAATTCCAACGCTCTCATGCGGAAGCTCAAGAACGGTACGCCGACCGGCGGTCCACAAGTCTAGTACTCTGGCGGTAATCCTCATTCCATCCTTGATCTCGAGACTGGGTGTGGTGAAAATAGCAAGGGTGAGTTCATGTCGAACTCAACAAGTATAGCAAGATAGTAACTTTCCCATAATATCATGATCATTATAACATAATAATATAAAAGCATAAGTGATAAACATGAGTAAACGATTTAACAATATAAGCGTCATCATCTTTAATGTAAATGGTCCAAGGCCGCTCGTGTCCTTGAGCAAGGCTAGTATACTAGTTTTTCAAACTCGCAAGCCTAGGGTGTACACATTCACCGTGAGTCGTGAATCCTAAATGTATGGGTTTGCAAGGCCCAAAGACAATCGAAACCACTATGAAGCCCCCCAAAGGTTCGTCTAACAAGTTGGGGTGCTAAGTCGCCGATTTAGAATCCACCCTTCCTATATGGCACAACGACCCGTAGCCTATACACATATATGTGGGACAAAGGGGCGACTATACCCAATTCGCACTTCCTCCAAACTCGCTAGAAAAATGATCTTTGAGGAACTAAAGTCGAGCCATTTAACCCTCATAGCTGTATCTTAAGTCCCTGATACATCACTTACGACAAGATCTTATGTGGTTAAATTGTTACCATTTTATCATTTATATCATAAATATTAATTAAGTCACAAGATCATGGTAATAATGAGTGAGTAATACTCAAACTATACTTGCCTTCACTTTTGCTCCAATTTCCCACACTCTACTTCACGCACACTTGTCGGTCCTCATTCCTGGTCTTCAACGCCAATGAACGGCTCTTCGCCTACTCGTAGCAAACACCACGCGCATAAAGCAAGAGAATAAATAAACTAAGAACAATACACCAATCATAGAAAAGACTTAAAATGATGTGCTAAGAGAGAAATCGCTTTCTACGGTCGAGAGAACGCAAGAGACGTCGATAACAGGACTACGACTACCGAGAATCTTCTATTATATAAAATAAAAAGCTTATATGCTTGGATCTACCGCAATTCCTCCATTAGAGACAATATGGCCAAGGAAAGAGATTTCCTTTAACCAAAACTCGCATTTGCTTCGCTTTTAGCATACAACCGGTGCTCTCTCGAAGTTTCTCGCAACACCAACCGTATATGCTCAGCATGTTCTTCTTCTGTCTTGGAGAATATCAGGATGTCATCAATAAATACCACCACAAATTTATCCAGATACTCCATGAACACCTTATTCATCATGTACATGAAATAGGCAGGAGCATTGGTCAAACCAAAAGACATGACTGTGTACTCATATAACCCATACCTAGTGGTGAAAGCTGTCTTTGGTATGTCTGAATTTCTAATCTTCAACTGATGATAACCAGAACGCAGATCAATCTTGGAGAACACACAAGCACCTCTCAACTGATCAAATAGGTCATCAATCCTAGGCAAGGGATACTTGTTCTTGATGGTGACCTCATTAAGAGAACGATAATCTACACACATCCGTTGTGTGCCATCCTTCTTCTCCACAAAGATCACCGGTGCACCCCAAGGAGACGAACTAGGGCGGATAAAACCCTTATCCTGCAACTCCTTAAGTTGTTTCTTAAGTTCATCTAATTCATTAACCCCATTCTATATGGACGCTTAGCTATGGGTGCAAAGTCTTGGGTAGTAAATCAATAATAAACTCAATGTCACGGTCGGGTGGCATACCCGGCAACTCATCGGGGAAAACATCCGGGAACTCATCCACTACAGGGCTCTTTGGGGTTGGCATCTTCCTTTATCTGGTTCACGCGGGGTGATGGTGGGTCTTTTATTGCCACATCAACAAGAATTCGATCTCCCTTTGGTGTCGTTAGTACCACCACTTTCTCCCGACATCGAATCATTGCCCCATGTTGCTTCATCCAATCAAATCCCAAAATCATATCCAGGCCACCGTCCTCAACACAATAGGACTAATCAGAAAGTCTACCCCCTTAAAGACAAACTTACGGAGGGGCAATAAAGAGAAGCCGGGTATGGTTCCCCCCTGTGAATTTACTACCATTTGATCCTTCAACGCAACTAGAGGTATGCTATGCATTGTAACAAATGCTTGGGAAATAAATGAATGTGAAGCTCCAGAATCAAAAAGAACAGTAGCAGGGATGGAGTTGATGTTGAACGTACCCATCATTGTTTCCGGTCCCACCTGAACTGTTTCAGAAGACACATGGTTCACTTTTCCAGTTGGGGGAGGTGGCCTCTGGTAGTTGTTCTGCCTCTGAAAGTTCTGCTGGTTTCCCTTCTCGGGACGCTTCGCGGATATGTGACCCTCTTTACCACATGTGAAGCACGTGGTTGGAGTGTTGGTGCTCTTCGGCCGCTGCTGGAAATGAGGACGCTGTTGGTTCTGGTTGCGGCCTCCCACGACTTGCCCTCGCCCCCGACTCTTCTGCTGAAAGTTGGGACGGAAACGAGAATTGCTTCCAGAGCCTTGACCAAACATCTTCCTCTTCTTGTCCTGATTCAGACGCTCATTATCGAGGACAATAGCACGGTTCACCAGCTGCTCAAATGTATCATAAGTGTTGCCCTTCAACTGCAGCCTAAGATCATAATAGATACCATTGAGGAAATGGCGCTGCTTATCTTCATCTTCCCGTACTTCATTGGGAGCATAACGGGCCAGCTGCTGGAACTTCTCATGATACTCACTGAAAGTCATCGAGCCCATCTTGAGGTTCCGGAATTCATCTTGCTTCTGCTCAATAAGACCCATACCGGAATGTGACGAGCTCAAGACCTTCACAAAAATCATCCCAAGTGATGGCGGGAGCATTAATGGGACGAGCGGCCCGATAAGACTCCCACCATATCCGAGCACCTCCTTGGAGTTGTCCCGAGGCATACAACACCTTCTCTTGGTCATTGCACCTTTGTGCGAGGTTCAAATTGCTTCTCCACAAAGACGTATCCAATCATCAGCTTGTAGAGGCTCGGTGGCATGAGAAAACACTGAGGGGTTTCCAACCATGAACTCCTTACGCTTATCCTTGGGTGGGGAGGAGGTCCTCCAAATTTGCATGTTCTCGCATGAATCGTGTCATAGTTCCGCATCATATGCCGGGGCTTTGCATCATCCGTGCTTGTGTCGCCATGAGTCGCTCCGAGTTATTGGAGGAGGAGGTGGTGGTGGCAGATCTTCATTATTTGCTCTACCTCTTCCTCTACCTCTGCCTCTACCTCTAGGCATCTGTTTTGTCCAAATAAATGTTCAAAGTTTAGATATTTCTAATCAAAGGTCACTTATATGGGATATAGAGTAAAGCTAAAAATTCTCTCGAATTATGCAAGTTTAGAAAAATTTATTTACCCCACTATCTATTCATTAGTCCTTATGCCTTAAACTTATAACTAAATGAAATTGTAGACAAAGTCCACAAAATCATTGCAATCATTCAAAGATCCAAATCAAGCATAATTAATAATAACAATTCAACAAGGCAATTAAAATGCACCGATCAAACATTGACTCAACTTGCGATTTCTACCATTTCTTATGGGTAAAGATCCTAAAGGTGAGATCAAAATTTAGAAACAAGGACAAGAGGGAGATGAATAGCAAGGGTAAGATAAGATATGGAAGAAAATATCAATTTTACTAGAGCAAGGATTTAGGGCAACTTCTAATACCTTAAATGACCAGTTTCTACTAGGCTTGCATCCTAGAGTCGACATTGCTCTGATACCAATCTGTCATACCCAATTTAAAAGAACAAATTGGATATATTATTCCCTATGTGTGCCCGTGAAAACGGAAACACACATAAGGTGACAAACTGTTGGAATGTATCATAACAATGCTTATTACATAGAAATAAAACAAAAACTCAAAAGAACGAAACTAATTCCAACGCTCTCATGCGGAAGCTCAAGAACGATGCGACGCCGACGGTCCACAAGTCTAGTACTCTGGCGGTAATCCTCATTCCATCCTTTATCCGAGACCGGTGTGGTGAAAATAGCAAGGGTGAGTTCATGTCGAACTCAACAAGTATAGCAAGATAGTAACTTTCCCATAATATCATGATCATTATAACATAATAATATAAAAGCATAAGTGATAAACATGAGTAAACGATTTAACAATATAAAAGCGTCATCATCTTTAATGTAAATGGTCCAAGGCCGCCGTGTCCTTGAGCAAGGCTAGTATACTAGTTTTTCAAACTCTACGCTAGAGGTGTACACATTCACCGTGAGTCGTGAATCCTAAATGTATGGGTTTGCAAGGCCCAAGACAATCGAAACCACTATGAAGCCCCCAAAGGTTCGCCTAACAAGTTGGGGCGCTAAGTCGCCGATATAGAATCCACCCTTCCTATATGGCACAACGACCCGTAGCCTATACACATATATGTGGACAGGGGGCAGACTATACCCAATTCGGCACTTCCTCCAAACTCGCTAGAAAAATGATCTTTGAGGAACTAAAGTCGAGCCATTTAACCCTCATAGCTGTCTTCAGAAGTCCCGGATACATCACTTACAGACAAGATCTTATGTGGTTAAATTGTTACCATTTTATCATTTATATCATAAATATTAATTAAGTCACAAGATCATGGTAATAATGAGTGAGTAATACTCAAACTATACTTGCTACACTTGCTGAGTTCGACATGGACTCACTCTTGCAATTTCCCCACCTCGCATGTTGGCAAAAGTCACATGGAGAATGGATGAAGATGCTAGTTCTTGGCATACGGAGCCCCCAAATCAACCGTCCCCCGATGATAGTGGAGCCCGAGAAGTTAGCGACCATTCCGCGTTACTCTGATAAATTGTGAGTGTTTGTCTAGTTATATTTACGCTTTAAAGCATTGTTTTCTGATATTTTTCTGATCTATGTTATATGTGTGGACTTCCTGGGCACACATATGACGAGTCTGGTCTTCCTCGGAAAACCAGGCATGACATTCCAACAAGTGTGTTGCAAACTCGCCTTCCGAACATCGACGGGTTCACCAACCGAAACTTATCCTCGACCGAGGTCAACCATTCCTCGGCCTCCATGGGTTCCTTTGCCAAAGTGAACTTTGGTGGTTCTGTGGCCTTGAAATTTTGTATGCCCGAATCCATCACCTTCAGCACCACCACGACCTCCCAGCCGGCAATATTATGCGATCTCCCCAGAACCGTTGGAAAAACGCTCCCGGTTTTTGCGGAGTGGTGGATGCCGTCGATCTCCCCAAAGACCCGATCGAGTTTTATGCATCTCGCACATTTGAATCAACGATAACCATAAGATGATGTTGCCCAAAGCATAGATGTTGAATTGAGGTTACGCTGAATTTATTGAGAGAATAAATTCATCCACAATAACGTGTAACAACAAAATTCAATACGGTCTTTAAAATCAACATCACGCTTATGTCAACGCAAAAATGTATACCAAGATCTCGCAACAAAATGGCAACAAAACGTTGCACCAACGACATCGTCTCGCACCGGATAAGGGTCACAATTACCATAAAACCGATAGTAACATGGGAACGAGCTAAATTAAGGTCTCGATAATACATAAGGTCTCGAATATTACGAATCCAAGTCTTACATGCTCCAAGTCTCACGAATAGAAAGGAAATTACATAGTACTAGTGGCATGGCACCGCCGGCTACAAGGATGTCAAATCTAGACCTAGGTCCACGTGGTAGCATCTAGCTAGAACTAGACGTAGCATCACAGTCATCTACTCCTGTGGTGCCTGCGAAGTATGGTCTCCATCCTGGTCCTCTTCAGCTGGCACTGCTGCTGCCCCAGTCCGCACTAGGGTCTCCTCGAAGCTCCCTAATACGACGACGTGCCTGAGTAAAGTTCTCCACTGCGGTGTTGCGCTCCCTGATAGTGATAGAGAGACGCTCGTCCAGGTAGCTCTCACGCTTCTGCAGCCTCCTTACAATCTTCTGAGTCTCGCCCAACTCCTGCCGAAGGCGCGTAGCCTCTGCCGTTGCCTCTTCTGCTGCTGTCATAAGCCCTCCATTTAGCAACGTAACTGCAAACATCGCTCTCATGGCTGCCATACCTGCAACTCCAAGCTGCTCATTCTCTGAGGGTGGTACATCACGGGGAAGCACTGCGGCGGGACCACCAGCAAGTGCAGCACCATGGTCCTGAGCCATCTGATCCAAAACTCCCATGGCGGCAACCTGAGCAGCTACCCATGCATCAGGACCCTGCCCAATGCACTGCCAGGCTGGCCAATAGGGGTTTGTTAAGTGCGGCTGTACTGTCACCTCAACTGAAATCCATGGCACCTCTCCATTGCCATGAGTACGCCTCCATGCGTAAGTGGGCTCCTGGCTGTATCCAACTGACTGCAAAGTCTCCCACAGCAGGGCTGGTGTCGCCCAAATCATCGGGGGTGTGTAGGAGATAATGTGAGATTGAGAACAAATAGTCCAGTTTGGTCGAATTAGGGCAAGTACTAATTAGGGGAAAAGATGGAAGATGCATGAATGACATGATGTAATAATTTAAACATGATGCATGCACGTTACCTACGTAACTCACGGATTAGGAAAGAGATTTCTCTATTCGTTATAATGGTGGCAACCTACGTCTCTCAAAAGAAAACAAGACGGGTCTAGACGATCTAACGTATTGTACTGTTAGTGTACCTGCAATTCATTTCAGCCCACAATATATTCATGCAATGCAAGAATTTAAATTGCATATACCTGCTTCGTCAGGTCCACCCAACGGCATCGCATACCATGCGGAAAAATCACATGTTACACCCAAAGACACCTGTGTACCCATACACAAGTCTACGGGGGCACTACCCGACCACGGAGCTCTCAAAATCATTTTATTTCCCCCCTAAACCGGCATAAATCCGATCATGCTCTCACAAAATCACCCATTACCTTGGGAGTAGAGGCCTTGAACAACCATTACCCGAGGCGTAGAGGTATTTCGATCCATTCATGATTACTCAAGTGAGTAACCCCGTACTCACGGCAACCAATCACCAACAACAAAATATGATGCATAAACCAATCCCGCTTAGACAAGCCACCTAAACTCGCCCTTAATTGGGCATAAAGGGTATGACCATGGCACTACTAGATTTTGCAACCTTTACTCACACCACACAAAAGATTTTGTTTCGCAAAAATTTTTCGCAAAAAAGATGAGTGGTTCATTTTAATTTAAATACCGCATCGACTTGTAATTACCAAACTAAGCTCGATGCCACCAGTGATGTGAGCCGACCAATTTATAAGAAATCAAGTATAAGTCGCGATTACGAAAATCACATCTACACTTGAGTCCATATAAACCGGTATTCCGAAATCTCGAGTGATTTCAAACTCATCAACAACATACAACAAGATCGTTGAGCTTGGTAGTAAAATCCGCAGTATTTCAAACCAAATTCGATACATATTAAACATCGAGTGCTAAGTATGAATTTATTACAAACCCAAGTTCATTGTACGGAAGCGAGTTTTCGAAAACCAAATAGTCTTTTAGCGAAAAGCAAATATAAGATAGTGCCGGAAGATAGTCATCCTCAGCGGCATGAGACGTGGATATGGAATTGCCTTGCCCCGGCCTTACTCCTCATCAACAGAGGAACAAACAAGTCTTACAAGAACCATGGTAAATATGATCACCCGCAACAACAGAATAAAACCCCGAGTACAAAATACTCAAATAGACTTACCCGGCCCCGAATAAAAATAAGGACTCCAAGGATTATGATAGGCTTTATCCGGGGTTCAAATTGACTCACATTAATTTCGCAAATAAAGTTGTTTAGTGAGCCTACGATACTACATTTATATCCAAGTTAACAAGGTTATTATTATTAACATAGATCCCGTATAGTCAAGATTAATCATTGCTCGCCAGAATAAATAACAATATAAGTAACTGGATCAGATATAACTTGGTCGTAACATGATAAAGAGCATTTAGTTGCAAAGTGATTAAGACTACATTGCCGTGGAGGTATCCCGGTTCTCACTATCCAGGAGAGATGGCGATTCGAATTGATTGCAAACCACCGGGCGAATACCCCGACACACACCAAGTCTACTTTGCAAAGGTAGACCCGATTACTCCTCAAGGTGTTACGGGACGTAAAAGTCTCGGTCTTGCCGGCTACCCCTCCTTCTGGGTACCAAGTGAGCGTGCAACGAGACCGACATCATCGTGGCGCATCTTCTTGTACCCAATAATAACCCTCTCGCAACCAACGCCAAAGGAGGAGCGATAAAGCGAGCATGGCCGGCCCCTAACAATCTTATGAAGTTTCGTGGGCTCCGCGACCCGGCGAGCCTACTATATGCCGTGCACGCTTCAACTTCCGACCACAGCCCCGACAAAGAGTAAGTCCTTAATTGATCGGTGGAAAGGACCACACAAAGTCCACCCAATCTCACATGTTTTACTTTCGTGTTCTCAAGAATGACTTGACAATCACCCATGTGATTGTTCACAACATATCCTCAAGTGACCGACATCACCGTCTCACGCGCAATCATGATACCGAGCATTAACCTAGACTCGCTAATAGGATAGGGTAACAACTTCGGCAAGGATTGTAATGCATCAACGGTTTCAAGCATTTCCTATACGTAATGCAAGAACATATAAAAGACACAATTCAATTTAATTGGAAGAATAGGAAAGGTCAGAATGCTCCGGGGCTTGCCTCGCAGGAATGTCGCAGGAACGTGCTCCGGGCACTCAATCCACTCTTCGGTCGATCCTTCTCCTCCGGTGACTCCTCCGGACTGCACTCCCAGCTGGAACAACTCTCCTGGCTCCTCGATCAGCTCCTCCAGAACCTCCCCCGATCCTGTGATGATGCATATGATGGAGAAAAGAAATAATTAAACTTACGAGAATGACAACTTGCATAAAGTAACATATGTATGATGGATGGATGCTTCATGATGCAACTAATAGTAAGTGCGTATCTCTTCTGCAGAAACACAACAAATTCTACACAAGAAACATCAACACTTCACCCAAGGCAACATCCTAACTCTTTACTTAACCGAAAATGGCAGATTTACATGCTGCCACTAAAACAGTCACACAGGGGAGTTCTACAACTCCAAATTAAGCAAACTAGGACTCTATGGAAAGCTAACGAAATTCTATACAAAACATTCCACAGCACCAGCAGCTGAATCTAAACCTAACAGCCTCGAAATTGGGAAAAACAGAGACTCTGTTTTCAGCCCAAACACTACATACAACACCCATAACTCCAAAACTACTCATGCAACTTATCTCAAACTTAACCAGCAAGTAAATCAAGTAATTATCTACCAAATAAACCTACTGATCAATCCAAAGGATAATTTAAAACACATAAAATGACATGTCCTAGCAACACTACACTTGCACACTTATAAATAAACAAAGTGCTAGAACAAGAAAATGTAGAAACTTCTCAACTAACCAAACCAAGCTTATCAACAGATCATAAACATGCTAGGAACACATAATAAAAATATAATTACCCAACATGAACATATAAGCATAGATTTCTAGCCTATTTCCTAAGCACTACAATTATGATAAATATCCAACTACCTCAGAAAATTCTACAAAAATTACCAGAGCATCCTACTGGCATGTAACAACTACCATAAAAATATCATGGCAATATCATACTCATACAGTCCTACACAAAAATGACAAGTTGACACCAAACCTAGGCATGAAAATACTTTGTACTATGAAAAGTGTCGGACAACAGATTTCTGAGTATGAACATCTACTCAAACCTATCAAGAACCACCACACCAAGTTTTACAATCAAAACCCTAATACTTATTTTTCTATGAATTTCTAAAGATCACATCACAAAAAGCACATAAATAGAAAATCACATTTCTTCTACAGAACATACCATGCAATATATTTTTCCTAGGTTCTACTCACAAAAACAAGCACCTTTCAAACAGAAAGCATAATTTTATCTTGCACCGATTAAAAGATATGATTTTCTCCAATTTCCATGCATTTATGGCCATAAATAAAACTCTATATAAAAATTCTCAGAAAAATAGGGTTTCATAATTTTATACTGTAGCCTATCTTCTAACAAGCACAACAAAATTTGTCTCACTCAATTTGGACTCAAAATGACCAAGTTATGAATTTTCTAAGCTTTTCATTCAAATTTGGAAAAAAAAAAAA
Organism: Hyparrhenia diplandra; assembly: GCA_015847255.1. Taxonomy (NCBI): domain Eukaryota; kingdom Viridiplantae; phylum Streptophyta; class Magnoliopsida; order Poales; family Poaceae; genus Hyparrhenia; species Hyparrhenia diplandra. The sequence continues at coordinate 174,739 of JADLZK010000265.1, read as the reverse complement.
AAAAAGAAAAAGAAATCGGGCGGGGCCCGCGTGTCAGCGACACCGAGGCGAGGGGACGGCAGCGCTGGGCGCGGCGGGCGGCGATCTTCGCCGGCGATGACCAAATCGAGCAACCAAATGCTCTAAGAGCATCTACGCGACGCAAGGGTCGATGGTGCCCTTGGTTTGCACCGAAACGGGCGTCGCGGTGGCGCGCCTGCGCGGGCGGGGTGACAGCGGACCGCCGTTCTCCGGCGATAACCCGCGAACCAAAGACCGTTCTCGACTCCCTAGCATCTAACGGAGACATGCAAGCAGGTTTGGGGCCAAACGGAGCAACGACGGCGGCAAACCAAACGCGGCGGCGGCGGTGCTCCGCGGCGGCTCGTCGGCGACGACTCGCCCCGGCAAACGACGACGGATCTACTCATCCATCTAGCTCGAAAGCTCAAGTAACCCTAGGCGACTCTAGGACGCGAGAAAGAACGAGCTAAACGCGACTACCGAGCTCGAACGACGACGCGTGCCCGACGGCGGCCATGGCGGACTCGCCGCGAGCGGGCGGGATGCGGAAATGGGGTCGTACCTCGCACTTTACCTCGATTCGACGGTGGATTCGCGTAGAGGATGGAGTAGCAGAGCTAGGGACGGGATTTGGGGTGGTTTGCGCGTCAACGGCGACGAACGACGGCGGCGAGCTCGCGGACGGCGGCAATGGCGGTCGGTGGCGGCGTTCAGCGCGTTCCCGGGCCGGCGGCGGCGCTGAGCTGCTCTAGGGTTAGGCACGGGCGCCGACGCTGTATTTAAGGTGCGGCGCCGCGGGCCCAGGCCATACATCGGCGGCTGCGCTGCGCGCCACGTCGCCCCGGCGCTGTCGGCCGGCGGTGAGCCGATACCCCCCCCCTCTGTTTTCTGGATCAGCGACAGTTTCTGGCCTAGATCTCGAAAAACCGTGCAGGAATTTGGAAAAAGTCAAAACATCAACTTTGTGTAGAATTTCAAGATCTACAAAACACTCAATATGGACTTTTTCTAATTCGGCCTAGATTGGAAACTAAAAATTAAAAACAGCAAGGTCATTCCAACATTCAAAAACAGGGTTTGAAATTTGGCTTGAGTTTGACTTGAACTTGGGGGCTCTATTTGGGGCATTTCAAAACCTTTTCAAAAGAAAGTCACAACAGATCATTTGCTCCACATAAAAAGTACTTCATTTCATCTATAGAAACTTTTTGCTAAAAACACTTCTAGCAAGCACTTTTGAAATGAGTTTCAAAATGGGTCAAGGAGGTTTGACACACTAGGGTTGATTTATAAAAATTTTCTAAATCAAAACACAAGCTCAAACATGGCCCTAAATTATGATAAAAATACATCTAGGCATAATCTAGGTCCAAATTATGATTATAGCAAAGATCCTATAGCAGCTAGATTAAGCAAGCATAAAATGATAGCAACTTAATTAAAAGCTATTATGAACTTGCTCATGCATGAAATGATGATGATGATATGCAAATGATCATGCTTTCAAGATGCTTAACACCTAGGGTGTTACAGTTGTTACATGTTGTGGGTTCGTAATCGTTTAGATCTTGACAGGACTGTGTCATCCGGTGGGTACAGATCTTTGGGTTAATCTAGAGCTAGTCATCCGGTGGACTAGAGATCGGTTTAATCTGATAGGTTTTTACGTAAGGTAGTTCCTTCTTCATGGACTCCGATTCGGCAAGCTTGCCGAACACGGTTATGCCTCAATGAATCACATGTTGTGGGTTCGTATACGTTCATACTGTTGACGGTCACTAACGACATATTTTTCCCATCAACTTACTACCATAAAGGGAATAAAACTATACCTTTTTATATTCATATACATTTATTACTAACATATTTCCACTTGTAGTGTTCGAAATGTATTTTGTTGTATTTATAATAAATACAGGTGGAAATACGCCCAAAGTACGCCATCCTCCGAAAGCGCATTCTCAAGGATATCAAGCCCGTGGTGGAAATGGACCAAATCTGCACAACCGGACCGAGTCAAGCCCATGGTACAACTTTTCAAGCCCAACCAACGCAGCACGCCAAAGCTCGGACTGGGCCGAGCCCAAAGGGGTGCGGGCGCACCCCAGCTGCGCGGCCGCACCGATGGGGCGGTTCGAGCCCAGTCTGCTCGAGGCGGTTCAATTAGTGATCAAACGGTCGGTTCGGGGATTGATGGCGGTGCAACGTGCACGACGCCCTGCTTAGGTCGGTTAGGGGGTAATAGGGTCATTTGGCCACCTCTCTCATGTGTATAAATAGGTCCCCTCTCTCCCTCACTCAACACACCTCAATTGGAGTCACACACCAATTCCACACAACACAAGGAGGAGCCACAATGTAGAAGAGAGGAAGAAGCTCCACTCCACTCCTATCTCCTTCTTCTTCCTCGTAGTTCAAATGGAGAGTGAGAGAGGGAAGGCTAGAAGAGGGCTTGGCCTCTTCTCCATGGAGTCCCGGTGTACCCCCGGTGCATTGCGGATCTCGGGTGGCCGGAGTGCCGGACTTGTCGCCACCCGCCACGCTTGTACCTCTACAACCTTCTAATCATTTGGGTAAGAATGGTTGTGTCCCTCTTTCGGCTTATTACTCTTAAAGCATATTATCTAGCTGTTATAGAATTACGGGATTGATAGTCGTTTCTTCGGGGCGGTGCTCTGGTAGAAGGACCCCGGGGACGGGTAAGCCTTGTCGACACGCCAAAGTAATAATCACTAGTGTAGACGTGGTGTCTAGACTAAGGGTTTTCTATCTTTTGTGGCGCATCCCACGGTTGAGGGGGTAGATGGTTGGGTTGTGACAGCCTTGTCCGTCCCCTTGTAATCCCCCACGTTCGGGTGTGGCGCAGTGCTAAATGCCGGTCTCCATCCCAGTTTGGGCGATTGCCGGGTGCCGTAAGGACATAATGGCCAAGTGATCCCTGCTAGAGAGTTTGAGCCCATAAAGATACCTCACCACCCATAGTTATCCTAGGGTGACTCTCGTTCGTGAGAGAAATCACACAACCATTCCTCGTGGAAATATGATACCTCAATACTTCCGGGTGAAATGCTACAACGACAATTTCGTGGCGCTATGATTCTTCTTACGCATACGTTAAGAAACGTCAACAAGCATTTCCGGCGCCGTTCTTGGGAACGGTAGTCATAATTCTCTCTCGAGCCTAGAGCACCCGTGTGTTGTATCCAAAAAATAAAAAAAAATAGTTATTTATTTTTTTTTTTTTTCAAAATGAAGCCATCCAACCAATTCAAAATCTTTCTGCTTCTCAAATGGGGGAGTTCACAGGGCCAAAAATCTTTTTCAAAACCAAAATTTTCATCCAGGGCATGAACTCCACCCTAAATTAAAAAAAAACTTTTTGGTTCGGGCACTCCATCTCTGGTGACCATTTTGAAAATCTTTGTTGCCACCTACAAGATTTCGAGGAATTATGATCATGCCTCAGCATTCCTGGCATGATCCAAGAAATTCACGTGTCGAATTTGTTTCTGCTCTCCCTCATAGGGAAAGTAAAACAATAGTACACTATTGTCGTAGGAAGTTTGAATGGGGACTGAGAAGAACTCAAAGACATTTTTTGTCTAGCATTCTTCCCCATCAATGCCTACCAAGGACAATCCTCGATTTCAAATAGGATGAGAAGGAGTCCATAGGTGCAGCCTAGGCCAGGTTTATAATGTTTATACATGTTGGCCTAGACTTGTCATTACCCGATGGTGTGCTTTTGCATATCTTTTGTTCGGTCTTGACATGGACGCTGCCCTATGCCTTGACATGACCATTGGAGGGTCGTTTGCACGTAAACCTACAACGGAACATAGGAAAACCCTTGAACACATCCTAGAGAAGCCTGCTTCTCCCGTTGTAGAACCTATCCCCCTCCACATTAAGGGCATGTCAAGCATTGAGGAGCCCTCATCAGTCGAGCCATTCCTCATACCATCGTTAGAACCGACTGTTGAGCCCTCTCCCGAACCACGAACACCGAAGGAAGGAATGCTTCGTCCTTCGGAGTTCACGATTGAATTCAAGGATGGTGGCCAAACCTCGAAAGCCGAGGTGCGCTTAGACTTTCATATCTCTATCACATCCTTGATTTCAATCTTCTCATAGGCTATCCTCTCGGAAAAGCTTTTTCACAAAAAACCTATAGAGGGGAGCCGTGATGAGAAGTTGGGAAAGATTGCTTCCGCCTCTCACACCTAGACATCCTAAAGGCGAAGCATCTTCCCAACCAAAACCCGTTCGAGGAGGCAATGTCTATAACTCTACTCGTTTCACCCAAGTTGTTTCCACATCTTAATGAAACGAAACACCTATCGCCCTCACTCAAACACAAGTCATGTCCCTCTGGCTGATAAAACGTTGTTCTTGACAACAGTCAAGATTCAACGTTCATCCTTCATGACACATCTTTTGAGGATAAATCCTCATGTGCCATGGACATGCACGAAGCGACAACTCTTGAGACCAAGTGGAAATCTGTTTTCGAGCATAATAACTTGTCAATTGAGACTTCTTACATGCTCACCGTTGGGTCTTCTTGAGTTTGTCTTGCTTCTAGCCGAGTGCTTCAACGAAGATCACAACCCTCTCTTGGTTCTCTTTGTAAACCTTTTTAAGAGGACGGTTGCAAGTCTCGTAGTAGCATGATGACGCTAACCTTGCAGCTTGAGTGTAATGCTAAATTCTTAGTGGTGAAACTGGGAACTTCACCACCATCAGCTGCAGGATGTTCTCCCACGGTCAAGCTTACGACCATAAGAAAGCACTGCCATGAGATACCCTGGACTATCATAAAAAAAAAAGAGAACAAAAAGTCTTTCTCTCTTCTTATTAATAAAAGCAAGAACATGTTATCAAGATAGTATGCACCTTCGGGTATTCTTGTCGCTAACCATTTCAGGTGGAGATCGATTAGGAAGAACAAAGAGGCATGCGACGCTTGAGAACATGAGGGCTACATCACAAGAAAAAAAAGTTATGATGTTCATGGGTGATGGAACATGCTCAAGAGGAGACTGACCTTGCACACTTGACTTTTACACAAAAAGTCTAAGTGTGGGGAAGATGGTGACAATCTCAAATTCCATCCACCAAGGGATCATACAAAAAAATGAGGGTGAATAAAAGATGATGTCAGCCCCTTTGCTTTGCTAAAAAAAAAAGAAGAAAAGAATTGAAAAAAAAAGATGCAGAGAAAAGAGTCTAAAAAAAAGAGGCAAAAAAAAAGAAAGAAGAAGAAGAGAGAAAGTGAAATAAAAAAAATATATAAGACAAGAGAGAGAGGAAATAAACCTTTCAACCCTAAGTTCTTTGTCCTGTTCTTGTGATGACATCAAAAGACAAGCTTGGGGGAGCCTCCAACCACGCGACCAATCACAACTCGGATCATTATGGCGCACAAGCTAGCACAACCATGAAAAGTAAGTAAAAGCTAGCTTGGGGAGGACTCCAAGAAAGGTAATGTGAATCTCACATTTTGATTATACTCCCTATCTTATAAAATGATGAGATTTGCTCAATGAATTTTCATGTCTATACATATGAGCTATGAAAATGTTTAGTCTTAGTCCCTTGTTGAAATGATGAATAGTTGCTCGTCTTATGCTTTGCCTGTGCCTAGTTTATAATTCGAATTTCTCTAGAGTTTGGGTTTAGTGGCTAAGTCTAAAAACTCATCCCGGAAAAAAACCTCGATTCATGTGGGTTGCATAAGCTCTATCCAGTCTAAGTTGTTGCCAAGTATGATATGGTACAAATAGATTTACTATGATTTCGTCCCAAAAGAGATACTTGACATCCGGAATCCAATTTGAAAAGAAAAAGAGAAATGCTATGGGCTATGCTAAATAAAAAAAAAAAGAAATGAAAAAAATGGACATGTGTCCGAGGGCGAGTAGAGCCCACATCTTCAAAAAAAAAAAAAAAAAGAGAGGAAATAAAAGACAAAAGTCTAGGGCGAGCAGAGCCCACCTCTCCAAAAAATATAAATATAAATAGCAATAAAGCCCATACTTTCTCGAAAACCAAATATAATCTTAATCTAAATAAATCCGGGATGAGAAAGCTGATCAAAAGGATGAATGAAAAGTATTTCTGTTATAACCGTTCTATCTGGCAACCGCTCAAGGCTTTGAGAAAAGCTAAAAAGCCCCGCTACGATGAAAGGTAATAAAGGGTGAGAAAAGATGTGCCATTTTATTCAAACTATAGTAGAAAATCTTATTATAACCCGGCACTTGTGAAACATAATTGACATAGTAGCAACTCCCCGATCAACAACCAAGTATTTATCTTTTGCTCGAGGACGCCAAAAGGGTAAGCTTGGGGAGTTTGTTGACGGTCACTAACGACATATTTTTCCCGCCAACTTACTACCATAAAGGGAATAAAACTATACCTTTTATATTCATATACATTTATTACTAACATATTTCCACTTGTAGTGTTCGAATGTATTTTGTTGTATTTATAATAAATACAGGTGGAAATACGTCCAAAGTACGCCATCCTAGAAAGCGCATTCTCAAGGATATCAAGCCCGTGGTGGAAATGGACCAAATCTGCACAACCGACCGAGTCAAGCCCATGGTACAACTTTTTCAAGCCCAACCAACACAAAGACGCCAAAGCTCGGATCGGGCCGAGCCCAAAGGTGCGGGCGCACTCAAAGTGCGGCCGCACCCTGATGGGGGCGGTTCGAGCCCAGTCTGCTCGAGGCGGTTCAATTAGTGATCAAACGGTCGGTTCGGGGATTGATGGCCGGTGCAACGTACCTGGACGCCCTGCTTAGGTCGGTTAGGGGGTAATAGGGTCATTTGGCCACCTCTCTCATGTGTATAAATAGGTCCCCTCTCTCCCTCACTCAACACACCTCAATTGGAGTCACACACCAATTCCACACAACACAAGGAGGAGCCACAATGTAGAAGAGAGGAAGAAGCTCCACTCCACTCCTATCTCCTTCTTCTTCCTCTTAGTTCAAATGGAGAGTGAGAGAGGGAAGGCTAGAAGAGGGCTTGGCCTCTTCTCCATGGAGTCCCGGTGTACCCCTGCATTGCGATCTCGGGTGGCCGGAGTGCCGACTTGTCGCCACCCGCCACGCTTGTACCTCTACAACCTTCTAATCATTTGGGTAAGAATGGTTGTGTCCCTCTTCGGCTTATTACTCTTAAAGCATATTATCTAGTCAAGTTATAGAATTACGGGATTGATAGTCGTTCCTTCGGGCGGTGCTCGGTAGAAGGACCCGGGATCAGTAAGCCTTGTCGACACGCCAAAGTAATAATCACTAGTGTGGACGTGGTGTCTAGACTAAGGGTTTTCTATCTTTTGTGGCGCATCCCACGGTTGAGGGGGTAGGCGGCTGGGTTGTGACAGCCTTGTCCGTCCCTTGTAATCCCCCCACGTTCGGGTGTGGCGCAGTGCTAAATGCCGGTCTCCATCCCAGTTTGGGCGATTGCCGGTGCCCGAAGTAAGGACATAATGGCCAAGTGATCCCTGCTAGAGAGTTTGAGCCCATAAAGATACCTCACCACCCATAGTTATCCTAGGGTGACTCTGTTCAGAGAGAAATCACACAACCATTCCTCGTGGAAATACGATACCCTGAATACTTCCGGGTGAAATGCTATAACGACAATTCCGTGCGCTTGCGGATTCTTCTGCATACGTTAAGAAACGTCAACACATACGTACGGTAGCTCCTTCTCCGTTGTGGGTTCGTATACGTGCATGCGTACGGTAGCTCCTTCTTTAGCAGGTCCGTGTGCGTTTATCTGTGTGGTAGCTCCTTCTTTATAGCAGGTCCGTGTGCGTCTATACGTGTGGTAGTTCCTTCTTCACAGAGGGTTCGTTTGCGTCTATACGTGTGGTAGTTCCTTCTTTATAGCAGGTTCGTGTGCATTTATACGCGTGGTAGTTCCTTCTTTAGCAGGTTCATATACGCTTTACACGTCACGGTAGCTCCTTCTTCGTTGAGGGTTCGTATACATTTTGCGTAGGGTAGCTCCCTCTTCATGTGTCGTGAATATCCATTATGATGTTCATGATCTATTTTCTTCCATGTTGTCAATTAATTCGATCCATGCAATAGAGCTTTACACTAGTACATCATGATGATCGATTTTACTTGTTCAAACATGTCATTTATGTTCATTCGGTAACTGTTTGCATATCATGTCTTCATATTTGCTTACCGAATGCATTTATTACTCATCGACAGATAGCTTTCATAGCTATATGTCTTTACATCTGGCCTTAGAGCCATACATGCGGAACTGTCTTGGTCTCACCGGCATGTTCCACATCTCACGCTTTACCTCCTTGTCAATTAACAGGTCAAATTGATCGGCACGCCTTCGATTCAAGACGCCCGCAGGGTAAAGCTAGCTATTCCGTCTTGTCAGTGTGCGCGGCAGCAAGGAGTAGGATCTTTGTGCCTATAGCACTCATGGACATGTGTGGTTGAACTTGTGACTTTGTTGGATATTATGTAATATATGTGGTATTATGGATATATCGAGCTATATATGTGGTATTATGGATATTATGCAATCTGTGTGTATGTATATATATATATTTATATGTGTCAATAATGTCTTTGGAACAAAAAAAAAAGAAAAAATCTTAATTTCCCGTGAGCCGCCACGGGAAAGAGGCCAAATCCTTCCCGTGAGTGGGCTTGGCTCACGGGAAAGAGGCCAAATCGCTCCCGTTATGCTCATGGGTGGACTTGGCTCACGGGGGCCAAACACCCCCCCCGTTGAGATATCCCGTGAGGATCACGGGGTATCACCGTTATGCTCATGGGATATCGTGATAAACGCCGTTTTTACCCGAAAGGCTTTCCGGGAACATAACCACGAGGCCATACCACACCCACCCCCATTGAGATGATTTTTTTTTTTGCGAGAAATTGAGATGATTCATGTGTGGTTCATTAACTCTATCCCGTGAGCTATCTAGGATCACGGGATATCCTATCCCATAGCATATCCGAAAAGGTTTTGCCTATAGTTAAACTACTAATATGAAAGAGTTATTTTACCCTTGATATTCTATCCCGTAAATAAACAATTATAACCGTGATTTACCCCATTTTAACCGGAAAAGGCTTTCTACCACGAGGGGTAAGAATTAACTAAGCATAGATCTTATCCCATGAGCTTAGTTCTCAATTACGGAAATCAAAGTTCATAATAAAGAGTCCTGATTTGACCAAAAATAGTGTAGGCTTGCATGCTTTAGGCTAGCTGAAATTGAGATGATTTTTTTTATGCAAGAGAAATTGAGATGATTCATGTGTGGTTCTAGTGTCCCAAATGTTTTGCCACCTAGCTGGATTGCAAAGGACTCAATGGCTCCTCAAGCATGTACTTGAGTCTAGTTTTGAGCGCTATCACGAATCCATGCATGCAACATAACTTGCCCTCCAAATACAGAACAAATATATATAAACTTCAATGTGTGGTCGTGGTGACGGTCTTACTGAGAGATTCTAATGCATTCCGACCAAATCTTGATTGCTACTTTCAAGTAGTTTCTCTAGAGGTTTTCTCAATGAAACATTGTGTTGATCCTGATTCTTGAGACCTCTAGCCCTATGAAAAAAGAAAGCATATGCTATGGAAACCAACTTTGTGTGCAAACTATAGATCCAGGCCACATGATTTGAATCCAGGCCACATGACTTGGATCCAACGTCCATGGACACAAGTGAGTTTTTTTCACTTAAACTCTCCCACCTCATGTTTAATTAATTAAAAATTTTATATGATTAGATTTTAACCCCAAGCATGTACTTGAGTGGGGGTTTATATACTTCAATGTGAAAAAAATGCTCCACCTATCTCCTAGACGTTGGATCCAGATTCTGTGGGCTTGATTGGAGTTATCATAGTTTGCACACCAAGCTGATTATGAGCTCAATTATTGCTGATTTTATGTAGAATAGTTTTATGAGCTCAATTATTGCTGATTTTATGTAATGTAGTATTGTTCTAAATGGCATGTATTGTTCCTTGTATGTTGTTTGACGTGTATAGATGAGAATCAATATGTGGGTAACTACTAGTCTTTCCAGGAACCCCCAAACCCCAACTATGAGAAAGGCAAGTATAGGCATATCCCTTGATCATTTTGCTTTACCTATTTACTGCAATTAAATACCATTTTACTTTTATTGCATGTGTCTAAATTACTGTAAACTTAAGGACCTGCCTAGTCCTTTCTATTATTCCTTGCACCTAGGGTATATTTATGAATAAATAGGGTAGTTGCTTAGTTGCTATAACACCACTCTAGTGTAAGTCTGATTACTAGTTTCAAAGTTGTGACATGGGAATTACTGCAAGATTGGTAAAGTTTAAAGAGGTGACTTTTTAGCAACATGGATTACGGTAAAGGGAGAATGAGAACCAATGTTATGGTGTCCTCATGTCTACCCTCCACAAGGACCGGCTCGTGGAGCAGCCCCCCAGGATTAACAGTGCAACCCTAAGCTACCATGGCTCTGGCTTGATTTATTACCAGTCATTTTACTAGTTTTGTGGCAGACAGGCGGTTTGAGTTGGGGGTGTGGTAACTCGCGCCGTAGTGTTGCCGCAAGATGGAACGCACTTGGGCCGTGTGGGGTCAGTTGATCAAACACTCAAAACCGATGGGTTTTCACTTATTAGTGAATGATTGTGAATAGTCTCGTAGTGAAACCCTGCCCGCTCACTGTTGCATTTCTTAAGCGCAATCACTAGAAACAGGTTTAGAACCCAATTCTAATAACGGCGCGCGAGAATGCGCGCCGACATTCCCAAGTAAAACCACCATGTCGGTGATTGAATGGGAACGTCAACGGGATAGATCTTGCCAAATAAGATATTCATCCGCAAAAGCGCACGGATCTATCATTGTAGCATTTCACCCTAAGTATTCAGGGTATCGTTATTTATATTTTCCCAAAGGAAGGCATGGTGTAAAAGTCTCTAATTCGGACATGGTCAAGATGACACGAATGTATAATAGACCAATGCTCATAATAGGGGTAAAATAAAATAGGTAGTAGGATAACTTGACACACACACCCGAGCCAATCTCAAGGATAAATATAAAAGAATGAATAAAAGAATAAATCTAATATGGAGCGGGGCATATCCTAGATAGTCATGTCAAGATAGCGGATACACACATGTTCAATTGTTAGAGATTCCAATTCAAGAAAGCCAAGGTCTCCGCCGAATTACTTCGGGCACCGCCCGCTCCCAACCGGGTAGAGTCCGGCAATTAGCTCTACGACACGATTAACGTGGGGGATTTCAAGGGACGGACAAGGTTTGTCACGACCAAGCCGCCTACCCCTCAACCGTGGGATGCACCGCAAAAAGATAGACAACCCCTAGCCCGCACACCACGCCTACACTAGTGATTATCACTCTAGCGTGTTAACAAGGCTTACCCGCCCCCGGTCCCTTCTACTAGAGCGCCGCCCCGAAGAACGGACTATCAATCCCAAGAACCCAACATAAACCAAGGCTAACTCTAGGTAGAACTCAACATATCGATCTAGCTCCTTGGTCTAAACATGTATGTATGATAAACTAAGCGGGAAGTTCTATAAGACAAGATCATGATATAGGAACTATAGACTAGTTCTTCAACCAAGATTATATCACAAGAACTTTGCTCTAATTCAAGAACATGACTATATTGATAAGTAGAGAACAAGAACAAAATGAAGAACTCTAAATTGCTCATACCGCATAGCTTCAAAATGTCTTGCTCCCTTTTATTATCCTTGCCAAACTCCTCCTAAGTACAAACTAAAGAGAAGAAGAAGAAGAAGAAGAAGAAGAAGAAGAAGAAGAAGAAGAAGAAGAAAGAAGAAGAAAGGGGGAAGAAGAAGAAGAAGAAGAAGAAGAAGAAGAAGAAGAAGAAGAGAGAGGCTACATTGTGTGGTGTGTGTTACAAGTGAGGGAGTGCCCATCTATTTATAGGACCTTCACCATGGGATCCTCTCTTGGCTAAGCCATTTGGTACTAATCCCGCACCGTTTTTCGGGCAAGCAAACACCGCCTCCAAACTTTTCGGTCGAGATGGGCCGCCAGGGCGAAGATGGGCTGATTTGGCCTCCGGGAGGGTGCGGGCGCACCACTTGGTGCGCCCGCACCAAGATTTTGTCCATTTGGGCTGAAATTTTGCATGAGCACGTGGGCCTCGGAGTTAGCTTCGTTTCGAGTATTCGTTCGCTGAAATCCGATTTCGTATGAGAAAGTTATGCCCAAAATATTGAACCCATGTCCTGCGGCCCGTTTATCATTTCATGTTGGACTCGGGCCTCGACCTCTTGGGCTTATGCTTGGATATTGATATTTTATGGACTTTTCTCCCTTGGGCTTGATGTTCTCGGGAATGCGCTTTCCGGGAGGCGCCTTTTGGTGTATTTTCCACTTGGTTTTTATATAAATCCTGCAAAACATTATTTGGCACTACAAGTGGAATTATGTCAATAATAAATGTATATGTGTGTAGTAAGGTATAGTTTCACCCCCTTATTGGTAGAATGTTGACGTTAAAAATATATCGTTGGTGACCGTCAACAGGAGGCCGCTCTTCCTCTTGACCCGTTTCCATGGCCGCGGTCATCTGTGACGGAGGCGAAGCTGCAGCGGTTGGTGGACGAGGGTCTCTTGCGCCGTCGTTCTGATGATTTACGGCCGGAGTGGTTGGTGCCTGACGTGACTCACGAAGAACCGCAACCGCCGTCCGGGTATATCGTCAGCCTGATGGATCACCATAGGCGAGGCTTTGGCGTGCCGGCGAGTCGATTTATGCGAGCCATCCCCTATTACTATGGTGTTGAACTTCATCATATTGTCCCTAACTCAATTGCCCAGGCATCGATTTTTGTCACCCTTTGTGAGGGATTCCTAGGAATCGAACCTCACTGGGAGTTATGGAGGTGGTTCTTCAAGGCGGAGCTGAACACCCTGAGCATCGGGAAGCCTGGTTCACCAAGGCGAGCGGTGCGGGTTGGATCTTGCATCATTCAAACTTCATACTTTTGACAAACAGAGGAAGAGCCGGGCGGATGAATACATCCCTTCCCGGCATGCTGGTTCGAACAAGGGATGGCAGGAGGAGTGGTTTTATCTCCGAAATGATGGAGATGAGCTCCCGGTTTATACTGGGGGTGTGATTAAGGTGAAGCCGGACCGATGGCATGACGGCCCTCCACAATCCGCCCAACGCCATCCGGGCGGCCTTCGGTCGGCGATTCTCATACTCCGAGAAAAGGGGGCGATCGGCGGCGGTTGTAGCCGCTTTCTCCGTCGTCGGGTGTTGCCCCGATGGCTCGTCCCCTTTGCCTTTGGCAAATGACTAAAGAGGTGGATCTCACCATTCCACGGATGTCGTTCGAGGATCTCTGTTGGTATTTGTTAGCTTACGAGAATTAGATCCGCAAGCGCACGGATGTCCAAAGGAGCATTTCACCCGGGGAGGGTTTTAAATATCGAATCCACGAGGAAGATATGATAGGCAGTTCAAATGATTAAAGACAGTGATAGAATACTAATGAGATTTTGTAGTATTTAGCATATACTTAAACAAGGTGAGCCAATAATAATATTAATAATGATAAGGTATTGAGACAGGTAGAGGTGCACGTGGTGAGCATAGCATAAGATTAATTCCTAGTAAGATTAGGATTGGATTTATGATAAAGGGACAGTTCTTAGGTAGCATACAAAGAATCTACAAAGTGTTTAGACAGGCATAGCATAAGATCATATATATATCAAAACCATAAATAAGAATGTGCACCCGAAGATTACTTAAGAAAATCAGAACGAAACAAGATAATCCCAAGAACCATTATCGACTAGTCTTATACACGGGGGGATGGATTGCAAAGGACTCAATAGTGCTTGTCACCACTACGATCTACCACACGACCCGGCATATAAGGTGAATCCAAAGAAATAAATTATATCTAAGCACCATGCTTACATACTCTCTATTACCTAGCATACAAAATTGTAATATACTAGGAGCTCTACGAATAAGTGCTTTGAATTACCATGAATAATGAACATATCAAATATGCTATGACTAGAATAAAGTGTAAGTAGACTAATTGCATGCATAATAATGAAATAGCACAAAGGTGTATGAGAACAATAATTATATTGATCCATAGTGTAACTTACTGATCCAGAACCGGAGCATACACTCTCTCTTCTCTAAACTCGACTTTCTATCTAAACTAGGCTCTAGATTAGAGCTATGAATTAGCGATCCTATCTCTTGGTGTCTCCTCTTCTTCTCCCGCCTTGGCTTCTTCTTGATCTCCTTCTTGATGATGACTTGAGGCTTCGGATCATATTGATGATGAGACAAGGGGGTGCAGGGCTGTTTATATATGGGTCTTCTTATGTCTCTTCAGCTTCAGCAGCGGAGGGGTACTTATTCTGTTGCCCCCCCGACGCCAATGGAACAAAACGAACCATAAACGACCGGATTAGATTGCGACTTAGAGGCGGTGGAGGAAGGTTCCGAGACAGGGGTGACTTGGCCACCAAAGCGGCCGATCGGCTCGATATTTGGGCGATCGGCCTAGAGTGGGTCCCACTCTGGGTCCCGCGATGCGTCGTGGCTTCTGGAATCTTCTAGATGATGTTTTCTTCGGTGCCAAGTTTCGTTCACGTCGGAAGTAATCCGGAGCCTTCTAGACTTGTTTCGGAGTTGGATTGCGTTGCGTTACGTCGGTCGTATGCCACGTCATTTCGGGCCGGCTTTTTCTCGTTAAGTCCCCTCAGAAATCACAACTTTACCAAAACTCATGGAAATCATTAGTAGAATCCCCTAATAAGGTTATCTAATTATATTTTAGTCCTTTTCTATGAATTGTTGATGCATAAAAATATGAGTTAGTGAGCATCAACAAACTCCCCAAGCTTACCCTTTGCTAGTCCCTAGCAAAGCTATATGCTATAGTAGGATCGGGGAGTTGCTACTACGCTTTCATACCTCCTCGAATCTTGTGTTTATCGAAAATAAATTCTCCTCTTAACCAGATTGCTCTCTCTCATACCTGTTTACCATGGGGCGTAGCCTTTTCACGAATCATAAGCAAGATAAAACAATCAAGTTAAGTATCATGTCTCAAACTCTTTGATCAACTATCATCCTCGGGGTTTTGCAATATTTTTCAAAAGAAAACTCAGAGATCCTATGTATGACCCTCTTAAGTAGATGGTATTTAGTGGAGTTACATGTGGTGGAATATACATAGTGGGATGATAGTGGCGAATGGATGAGGATGAAAGGTAGTAAATAGCCTTAGCCTTTTCTAGTATATATTTTTTTTAAGCATCTTGGACTATATCTCTCTTTCTAAAAATTGCTAAGACCTGGGCTGTCCATTCTTGGAGAGGTGGGCTTTGCCCCTTTTTTGTCCATTTTTCTCTCTCTTTAGAGATGTGGGCCCTACTCACCCTCGGACACGTGTCCATTATTCATCTCTAAATATATTTTTATTATTTAGGGAGGTAGGCCCTTCTCGCCTAGTATGACTTTTTTGTCCGTTACTCTCCCTCTCTTGTCTCACTTTTCTCTCTCTGAATATTTATTTTTCTTTTCTTTTCCTTTCTTTTTCTTTTCTTTTTTTTGAATGTAGCCCGAGAATCTAATTGGCATAAAAACGTTGAGAGAGACATATCCAAAATTGCTAGAATTTATTTTTATAATATGGCTAGCGGCTTGATGGAGTATGGGGATGCGTATACGGGTTAGAAGCAGCGTATTTAGTGGAGTGGGATGATCTTGATGACGAACTCTTAAGGGCCATAGCTAAGGAACTCATCATGTAATTTTATAATTTTCAAAGATAAAAACCGGGGATCAAGTATCTCTAAGAATATGATAAACAAGAACTCAACTTTTCATGCACTTTTATCTTTCAATGCTAAGACTTAGATTAAGCATGTGCTTCCCACAGGTGTTGGGTTTAGAGCAAATTAAGCATTTAAAGCTTTGGGAGAATCTAAGTCCAAAGTGTAAGTACTTTTAAGAGGAATTAAGGTAGAGCAACTATTCATCATTTCCAAGCATATGTCATCAAGGTCATAATTAAAGAAAAGAGAGCTAACTCGCAAGCTTCTAATATTTATTGGACTCTTAACACTAATACTTTTATTTAAGACTCATTACTCTAAGCAAATATACTAACTAGCTAATATTTAAAATAGATAGGATAATACTTATCGTAATAACCGAGGGTGCTCTCCCCAAAATTTGGATCTTGAAGTAGTCTTTTTATTCGTCCTTGGAACTTGTTCATTTCTTGGTTTTCCTTAAATGTTCTCCCCGCAAATATTAATTTCGCACATACCCGAAGGAACAAATTCTAGGATTATGTTGTGAGCCTTCATGTGCTCACTTCTTTTTGATTTTTAGAAAAATGTGTGGACCTTCATGTGCCCACCTATTTTTGAGAATTTTTCTATGCAATAGGGATGCTAATGTAAAAACATATGAGTGCAATATTTTTGTATTTTTATTTTTATGCCACCACGGCAAGGGGTGCTTGCATGGGGCTTTTAAGGAACTAATGCAAATGCAAAGAAACATAATTTTGTGATTTTCTAATGCGTGGTTTTTAGAAAAGTAAATATGCTTAAGGGAAACATGCTAATATGCTATGCGTAAAATTTAAATATGCGAGATAAATACCGAGTTACCTCTCGGAGAGTTTTGAGTACTTACTCTCGTGGCGTGTTGTCATCTATGGAATCTCGTCGGGATGTCGTGTTTGGTGTGGTGCCTTCAATGATCTCGATGAATGGCGTAGATGAGGTAGCCGACGGTGTTTGATCAGTCAGTGACGCAGGTGGTGGTAGGTCTTTCGAAGGTGTACTCTTGTTGTCTCCCTTGGTAGGCGTGTCTTCTTTCTTCCTCCAAGCTTGTTTCTTCGATGGAGACCTTTCTGGAGTGGCTGGTTAGGCGTGCTTGGTTGGTGGGAGCTGGGTGGACTTTTCTTAAATCTTATTAATGTCTTCCTTGTCCGTCAGCTCCGTATCCAACTTGTGATTTCTCCGCGTCTTGTTCTTCTTAGGCTTGCTTTTTGGGTGCTTCGTCTGATCTTGAAGTTGCGTCTCTTGGGGTTGTGATTCCGAGGATGGCATCACCCATGTTCCTTGTATGTTGTGCATGTTGTAGGCAGGACATTAACTGGCGCAAAGTGTGTCCTGCTCATAAAGTCAAGGTAGAGATCAAGTGCATAGGCTCTGCTGGTGGGAAAACACCAACAAAACCAAAATTGTATTCATTCTACTCTAACCTTGAGCACATATAACCATGGTAGCATAATGTGTTTCATTGTGACAAAGGTGAAAAGATCAGACGACGGGCATGAATGTGGCTTTTATAACATAGCAAACTAAAAGTGTAGAGAAAAATAAAACTAGAGAGACAAGGGTAAGAACGACTAAGAGCTAACATGTTGAGCTATTCAGATTAATCTAAGTGAGGTTGTGAGCTAACATATTTAACTCTTTAGTAAGCATGTCATGATTAGAGTAAAGCTTTATCGATTAGGGCACTTACCTTAAGATGTTACCTTTATTGTAGAATCATGGCAAAGATCGTAACACCTCATGGTGGTTCTCTCGTAGCATGTATGGTAGTTGAGTGTCTTGTCCTCTCTTCATTTTTCTGTGTCGGAACGGTGGGAGTCTGAGAGGAGGGAGAGCCTTGTCGGATCATCTTCTAGCGGAATTAGTCTTCCTCCCCCAAGCTCAAACTCTGTGTCATTCGGCGCTTAAAGTCGATTGATTTCTTCATCATCTCCTTGAGTGTGTTGTGACTGTCGGTCTTTGATGGAATCTTATTGTGTTCGTCCTCTCCCTCGTACCAATCCATTTTCTTTTCTTCTTCTTTTAATCGGCCCGAGGGATGAGGATGCCGACAGCCAATTGATCCTCCTTTGTCAATTCTTCTTCATCTTCCTTTACTTCTGGTTGACGAAAGGATGCTCGTTTGAGATGTAAACTTGGAGTCCCTCCTTGATTAGCTTTGTCTTCTAACGACGTGGTGTGGAGTGTTCTTCTTGATGGTGTGTAGCACACTGGTCGTCTTGATGATCAAGGGAGAAACCGCATTGGTGACATCCTTGTCCTCCATGGTCTCAGGGCATTATTGTGACTTCTCTTTGTATTGGCCCGTCATTGATTGGAGTGCGTTCCTACCGGTGTATTTCTTGTGTGGGTGATGAGAGCAAGCAAGATGATGTAAGTTGACGTTGATCCTTCTTCTCATCAGCCTCCTGGCTTGGTACTCCTCTGTTTTGTAGTGGAAGTGGTAGTGAGGTAGGTCCATGAACGTGGCCACCACAGATTTTTTTTTCTGCAACAGATTAGTGGACATACACCAAGGATAGCAATGATATTGAAAAGAGGGTTATTGTCCATATGATTTATTTGTGCTTAACATAATGATGGTTCTTTAAAAACTTAGCACGATTATATATATTTGTTTTCGTTTTTATTATTATTATTATGAAGCGGTTGCACTTAAAGCGTGGCTAAGGCAAAGGTAACTTGCGACAAAAGACAAATTGAGTATTTAGGCACTTACAGGTTTGTCCTCTCATAAGGAGTGAGTTGAGTCTTCTTTTTGCTTGAGTTGTTGGAGTTTGTCACATACCTTGCGTAAGCTAATTTCTTTTCCCAAATTGGATTTGATAATTTTTCTGCAGGGGTTAGTCTAACAAAGATAACCAGAATCTACTAAAGTATACTATCAGTCCAAAAATCAACCTAGACATAATGTCCAACTCAATTTAAGAAGGCAATTTAATCTAAACACCACGTTTAATTTTAAAAGCCTTTAGAAATAAAAACAACACACCTTGCGGTTTCAGGAATCAAACTAAACACCATGTTTAACTTGAGCCATGAAATTAAACTAAGCATCATGTCTAAGGTGTATGAAGATATTTCAAAACTTAAGCATACTATAGTAAACAGAGGTAGCATAAAAGATTTATAGAGATGAAGGGGTATGATCATGGTGAGACTAATATAATTATTCAAAAAGTTTAAAAAACCTTCTCACGTTCGATCATACTTACCTTTACTCACAAATAGAATTTGTGAGTTGTGCAGCTTCTTTATTCGTCACTTGAATTCTTGTGACGTCGACTTGGGCAGGGTTCCAATGTTTAATGGTTCATGAAGTTCAGGTACACTGGATTCTCTTACCGTAGGTCGCTTCGGAAATATTAATCAATTACCCCGCATAAGATAGACTAATAGACAATACACGGGTAATTACTGTTTAAGCGAGAGGTGCTAAGTAGCAAATCCACACTTAGTATTCATCTATCAATAATCAAAAAGAGCAACTATCAAAGTCTTCCCGACAACGGCGCCGGAAATGCTTGTTGGTATTTGTTAGCTTACGAGAGAATTAGATCCGCAAAGCGCACGGATGTCCGAAGAGCATTTCACCCGGGGAGGGTTTTAAATATCGAATCCACGAGGAAGATATGATAGGCGCTCAAATGATTAAAGACAGTGATAGAATACTAATGAGATTTTGTAGTATTTAGCATATACTTAAACAAGGTGAGCCAATAATAATATTAATAATGATAAGGTATTGAGACGGTGTAGAGGTGCACGTGGTGAGCATAGCATAAGATTAATTCCTAGTAAGATTAGGATTGGATTTATGACAAAGGGACAGTTCTTAGGTAGCATACAAAGAATCTACAAAGTGTTTAGACAGGCATAGCATAAGATCATATATATATCAAAACCATAAATAAGAATGTGCACCCGAAGATTACTTAAGAAAATCGGAAACGAAACAAGATAATCCCAAGAACCATTATCGACTAGTCTTATACACGGGGGATGGATTGCAAAGGACTCAATAGTGCTGTCACCACTACGATCTACCACCACGACCCGGCATATAAGGTGAATCCATAAATAAATTATATCTAAGCACCATGCTTACATACTCTCTATTACCTAGCATACAAAATGTAATATACTAGGAGCTCTACGAATAAGTGCTTTGAATTACCATGAATAATGAACATATCAAATATGCTATGACTAGAATAAAGTGTAAGTAGACTAATTGCATGCATAATAATGAAATAGCACAAAGGTGTATGAGAACAATAATTATATTGATCCATAGTGTAACTTTACGATCCGAACCGGAGCATCTTGTAACATCCCCAATTTCCACGAAGGAAATCCACGAGAATGAAGTATAACACGATGGTCCCCGAGGATCATTCCATCATATTATCCGAATTACGATCGATTCTGAGTCAAACTTGAATAAAAAGAATACAAATAGAAGGGTTTATAAAAGTACATCGCCACTTGGCGGAAACAATCGAGTCACACAAAGATCCGCGAGCGTCGAAGACTGGAAGCCATTCGCGGAAGCATCATCATCATCATCATCTCCAAATTGAGCGTAGGCACGAGACCATCTAATCCTTCTAGTTACCACGAGACGAAATCTGCACACCGCCGATATGTGCGGCCATGGTCAAGACCGAATGAGCTTTGGTGGAAATAGAAAATAAGGGATCCGGCGATCCTAATATTTGGCCGTGGTTTTGCATCCTTAGCGCATGCAAAATGGCGAAGAAGTAATAAAATATAATAATATTCACATTTTAAACTCAAACCCAACACATCCCCCAAAGTCCATATCCAACACTACACACATATCACAACTCTCAACTCACAACCGACACACAGGGCGACAAGACAACAACCCTGCTCCTTTGCCTTGACTAATCGGTTCTCGGCCCCGTGCTCTCAACCGTAAATCACCACACTCAACTACATCCGAGGTAAGAAGAGAAAACACCCTCTCTACTCGAAAGCAAGAACCCATGGGGTAAACCCAACTAGTAAGCCGGGCGCACACCTTTAGGTCGTCCCCGGCTAGAAAGCCTGGCGACACCCTTAGGCGGTCCAGGCCCAAAGTCGGATCCATGCCCGAAGGCAGGACAACACGTATTGGTTTAAACTCTGCAGAGCGTGTACACAAGATCTCTCGATCACCATCATCGATGCCCTAGGAGCACCTAGGAAGATTCCGGCCGCCTTCCAACTAGTACGATGCCATCCTACCACTCGGCCACAGGAAGCCCCGAGTACCACCCAAGACGCCGAGACTGGGAAAGACAACACCGGGCCCTACAAGTGGTGCTGCCTACTGAACGGAACGGGCAAGACCTCCGTCTCCGTTGACCCTAATCACCTTACAAACCTAGCAGTAATGGCACCGTCCTAGCTAGTCGGACTACCCGTCCCCTGCCCATTTTGGGGCGAGCGATGTGTACCAGGTTCCCATATGATTCCGTCCCAACGATCAGTAAGTCCTTAGGTTGACCGGACAAGACATCTTCTCATCTTCTCGTGCTCTCGATAGCACCATGGGGCTTCGCTCCACAAAGGCTCTCCACCCCAGAACACAGGGAAAATCACCATGTACCCACCATAGGTACCTGAAACTAGGGGTGCCCAGGCCGCACCTCCTCGGCTAGACTCGTCTCAGCGACTCGTCGTCCTGCCCAGTCGACTCAACCCTTACCACCACACACCCAAGACACACACGCAGAATCACACTTCCCAGACGACACAACTCAACCGTCCGGCTCATATACTCCGGCTCTCATATATATACACGTAAGTGAAGGTAAAGCCACATAGTGGCGAGTGCAAGCAAGCAGGCAGGAGTATATAAGTGCGAGCGCAAAGCTGGGTGATTTGGTGGAAGGGTTTCAATCAAGGCATATCAGGCTCAGGCAAAAGCATGCATCCATATATACTAGCAAATGAGTAAAGTAAAAGCGCTAGCATATCTATTTGCAATGTCTAAATAGGATTCTCTACAACAAAGTGCTGCCATGACACCTGCGATGTCGAGGAAGTAGTGGTACTAGTCTCCGTCACTTGGTGTAGTCGTGACGGGGGTCTCCTCCTCCCCGGGTCGACTCCACTCCGGATCGAAACGTAACGTAAAGTCGCGATAAGCGACTCCTATAGAGGTCCACAAAGAAGCAACAATATCCAAAAAGATCCAAATGCACTCATAGATAACCCTATGACGTAGAGCTCGAATTTAGAAAAATTTGGACTCTTGTTTCATAATTTTCTGACATCGTATGAATATTCTATGAATTTCCTAAGATCAAATTATATTACGAAAAAGGAAAAAAAATGGATTAACCAGGGCTTGACACATGGCAGGTTGCGGTTGGTTTGGCTGACGTCAGCATGACGTCATGCGGGTCCAGCGGTATAGCGGCAAATGACAGTGGGTCAGTGGACGTCACGGATGACGTCATCTCGTGGCGTCGCGGTCCGCGGTGGTCGTCACTTCACGTGGGTCCCGCGGCTATAGTCTCGGCGTGGGGCGAGTCAACGGCGGGTGGGCCCCGATCCAACGGTCAATGTTGACCGGTCAACCACTAATGGGCCGAGTGGGCCGTTAGCGGGCTTTGGTGGGCGGGCATGGACCGGGTTGGAGCCGCCGGCCGGACACGTGTCGAGCGGCCGGTACACGTGGCGGTCTTGGGCTCGTAGCGGGCCGTGTTTCACAGTCGGGCGCGGCCGGGCTACGGTTCACGGTGGACTACACCGGGTGGCCCATAGACCACAGTGTGGTCCATTGTGGACCACATCCACCTCCTTCTGTTCCCCTCATGGCTCACGTAGACTAGGTTCAAGCACCGCAGAGCGCTTTCTCTTTTCCCCATTCCCTTGCTCTCTGCGCTCACGGCGGCGCCGCGCGCGACGAGCGGCGCGCGGCCGCCTCTCGGCGGCTCGGGCGGGCGGCGGATGGTCTCCGGGGCCTTGGCAGGGTAGGGGCGGCGGCCTGCCGGTGGGGTCGACGGCGGCACGGGCACTCCAGCCCGAGGGCGGCCACGGCCCGGAGGCGGACAGCACCAACGGCGGAGGGTCGTGCGGCGGCAAGGCGGTTGGTCGAGTCGGGCGCGGTTTAGGGCGTGCTTCGGCTCCAAGGTGTTCCGACGAATGTGGCGAGGCGTTGGGATAGGGCCGTGGGGCTCTAGGCGCGGGCCGGTCGCGCGGCGGCGGGCGACCCGACGGCGAGCACCGTGGCGATGGCGTGGCTCCATTTGGGGCAAGGCCCCTTTCTTTTCCTTTGATTTGGGTCGCACACAAGGTGGATAAGGCGGCGCCGACGACCAAAGGACGCGGGCGGCGCCACGCGGCGGGGGGGCACGCGGCGGCGCTCCGGCGTCCCGGTGGTCACGGCGTCGTGGTCAAGGCGAGGCCTTTCTTCCTATCTAACGTGACGGTGGGCGTGCTAGGTCATGGCGGGGCTCGAGGGCCAAAACAGCTCCCAAGGAGGCGGCTTGTCTTCACCGGAACGCCACGCGTGCGCACGGGGCGGCGCCGACGGACGGCAAGACGCCGGCAAGGTCACGCGTCCCAGGCGTCTAGGTCTCCATCTAGGCAAACGACCACCCCCTTTCTACTCAACGGATCAAGGCGGAGGCGGCCGCAAGGGTTTGGTGGTCGACCGACGTGGTTCGGCCGGAACGTGACGGTGGCACCTTGGCTCATAGCCATGGCGGTCCGCGCCATGGCTTCCATGGCGGCCGGGTGTCGGGCATCGGCGTTCCCGAAGCCGTGAGGGCTCGGCAAGGCGAGTCTTTGGCTTGCGCGTGCGTGTACGGGCGTGTGGCCTCGAGTGGCGGCGGCGAAAGGGCGCCTTGGCTCCTCCACGTTGGAGAACGTGGCGGCGGCGCGGTGAACATGGGCGTGAACACTACGACGGCGACATGGCATAGGCGGGGTGCTCACCGTGGGGTTCTCGGCGAGGCGGCGTTGGCGGGTCGAGGCCGGGGACGGGTTGGTGCGGTGCCGTCTTGAAGCGGCCGCGGCCACGTGGCCCGATCGGGGCGACGAGCTCCCTCCAAATGACCCCGGCTCGCGGACGGCACGGCGGCGGCGCGTCTGCGGCGGGCGGGGTCCGGCTTGGCGGCACGTCGAGGTGGCGATGCGGGCGTCGACGTCGCGTTGGCGCCCTCCCTGGATCCTCCCTCGCGGCACTACCACCACGGCGGCGGCTGCGGCGCGGCAAACCGGCGGCTCCGACGCTCGGCTCCGCTCGGCGGCGGCGGCTCCCCCTTCTTCTCTTCTCCCCTTCTCTTCTCCCTTCCTCTACCTCCTTTCCCCTCTTGCCCTCTCGGTTGGGCAGGCGTGGGCAGGAACAACCACCGAGTGGCGGCGGCGTTCTAGGAACCCTAGGGGTGCCAGGGCGCGGCTTATATAGGGCGGCGGCCATGGCTTCGGGATGGACGGCGGATGGATGGGACTAGGGAATCGGGTGGCTTTGGGGGCTCCTAGCTGGGGCTGTCGCGTCGCGACACGATCGCGAACGCGCCGGGGCTCTCAATTCGAGTCGCGGCCGGTCAAAAAAGGGGGACAAGCTCTGGCGGCGCGCCATGGCGGCGGCGCGCTCTCGGCGTCGGGGTCACGCCAAAGGGCGTGACATTGTCGGCCCCTTGGTCGGCTGCGTGGCGGCATCCAGGCGTGAGGCCTCTCTTTCGACGTCCGCGTAGAGAGCGGCAGGCACGGCGTGGGGTCGGTGGCTTCGCGTTTTCCCCCAACGCGCGGTGCGGCTCGCTCGGAAAACGAGGAGGAACGAGGGGAAAAAGGTGGGGGATGACAAGCGGGGTCCAGTGACGTCGGCGGTGGGAAATGGCCGGGGGCCTGATTTCCCTCTGGCGGCCCGATGCGGTGAGGCCGGCCGGGCTCGGCCTCGCCGGGCTTCACGCGCAGGCATGGCGAGTTGGGCCGGCTCGGCTTAGCAGGCCGGCTGGGCCTGCAAGGCCAGCTTCTTCTTCCTTCCTTCTCTTTTCTATTTTCTTCTTTTCTTTTTCTAAATCCTTTCTCCTAATTTCTATTCTACTTCTTGTATTTCTATGTGCATATGTATATGTTGCCAATATACATACACCCTATTAGGGTCCCACTAGGTCGCTAGGGTATAAAGGGTAGCCATGTCCAATGGTTGGCAACAAAAGGAAGATTATTTAAAAAAACACGGGGGTTTGATTTTATTAGCATCACATAAAATCAAATAAAACCCAACTCAATACATGGTTGATTAAAATGCAAAATGCCCAACAAAAATTAAATGGGTGCTACTTGTGCAACTAGGGTAGGGTTTATCTACATGACATACATCATTCATGGGCTATTTAAGAAAAAATTTTGTTGGTTGCGATTTTCGGATTTCGAGAATTTCGGGTTGTTACAGTCCTACCCCCTCATTAGAATCTCGGCCTCGAGATTTAGGCGATACGTACCTTTCGAAGAGGTAGGTGTACTGCAACCCAAGATCCACTTCTTTCTCCCATGTTGCTTCTCTTTTACGTGGGTTACTCCATTGAACCTTGCACATGGGTATTGTCTTGCTTCTTGTCTCCTTGACCTCTCGTGTCGAGAATCTTTATCGGATGTTCCTTGTATTCTAGGTTCTCCCTGAATGTCCACGGCATCAATAGGTATCGCTCATCGGGCACTCTCAAGCATCTGCGTAGCTGTGACACGTGAAACACAGGGTGTACTCCTGCTAACTCTGGAGGTAGCTCAAGTCTGTAGGCCAAACTGCCAATTTTTTCACAGATCCGATATGGTCCTACGTATCTCGGGGCAAGCTTTCCTTTTACGTGGAACCTCTTGGTGTTTCGGAGTGGGGACACTTTGAGGTACACGAAGTCTCCAACAAAGAACTTGAGGTCTTTCCCGTCTCTTATCGGCATAGCTTTTCTTCTCGACTGCGTGCGACTTTCGGATTCTCTCGCACTTGGGCAACTCCTTCTTCAGCCTCTTTGATCTTAGCTGGGCCAAAGAATGATCTCTCTCCAGTCTGTGACCACATCAGAGGGGTTCTGCAGGATCTACCGTACAAGGCCTCAAAAGGTGACATCTTGATGCTAGGCGGTAGCCGTTGTTGTAGGAGAACTCGCATGAGGCAAACACTTCTCCCAATCACTTCCATACTTGAACACAAGCTCGTAGCATATCTTCTAGAATCTGGTTCACTCTCTCGCTTGTCCATCGGTCTCTGGGTGGTAAGGCATCGTAGTCCAATGTAGTTCGATGGCATCGTTGAGTCCTTTCCGAAATTGGACAGAAATCCGATCCTCGATCGGTCACAATATGTGTAGGGGCTCCATGTAGCCGAGAAGAATGTGCTCAACATACAAATCACGCTAGTCTCTTAGCGAGTGGCTAACCTTGATTGGCACGAAGTGAGATACTTTGGTCGACGATCGACTATCACCCAAATAGAATCATTACCCTTTGGTGAATGTGGCAATCCATTTATGAAATCCATGGAGATATGCTCCCATTTCCACATTGGAACATCTAGCGGCTTCAACAATCCAAAGAGGTCTCCCATGTTCTCGCTTTGACTTCGGTTGCAAATGTCGCAACGAGCAACATGTCCAAAAATATCTGATTTCATATTGACCCACCAGAAGTGCTTCTTCAGATCGGCATACATCTTGGTACTACCGGGTGGATACAATATTTGGAGTCATGTCCTTCTGATAGGATCTCCTCTCGCAAGGTTGCGTCTATTGGTACGCAGATTCTATCTTTGTACATAACTGTTCCTTGTTCATCTTCATGAAACTCAGGGCACTTGCCTTTCTTCATAAGCCTTCGGAGTTCCCGAATCTCGGGGCAACTGGTCGTGCTTTTTACGAATTCGTCCGCAAGGTTGTACGTACTCGAAGCTCATTCAACGAGCCATGTGGTACCATCTCTATTTGGTAATCTTCGATTTCTTGCTTTAGCTCGGGGAGGTAGAGCGGATGTGACCAAGGCATGGCAATGGCTCTTGCGGCTCAAAGCATCGGGCGACTACGTTCGCTTTCCCTGGATGATAGTGTATCTCCAGGTCATAGTCCTTAATCAACTCGAGCCATCTTCGCTGCCTCATATTCAGGTCTTCTTGAGTAAAGAAGTACTTCAGGCTCTTATGATCGGTGTAGATATCACATTTATTCCCAATCAAGTAGTGTCTCCAAATCTTCAAGGCATGCACAACTTCGCCGCTAGCTCAAGGTCATGAGTCGGGTATCGCTGTTCGTGCTCTTTCAGCTGTCGGGAGGCATAAGCTATGACCTTCCCATTCTCGCATCGGCACACATCCCAATCCCCGCCCGAAGCATCGCAATAGACAACAAAGTCTTGCTTTGGATATCGGGTAGGGCTAGCACGGGTGTGGTAGTGAGCTTTTCTTTCGTGAGTCACGAAAACTCTTCTCGCACTCGGGCGTCCATTCAAACTCTTTGGTCTTCTTCAACAGGTTGGTCATGGGTCTTGCTATCTTGGAGAAGTTCTCGATGAATCGGCGATAATATCCCGCCAATCCTAAGAAACTTCGGACATCGGTCACATTGAGTGGTTGCTCCCACTTCTGTACGGTCTCGATCTTGGATGGATCAACAGCTACTCCTTCGGCGGTAAGAACATGACCAAGGAATGCGACTTTCTCAAGCCAAAACTCGCATTTGCTGAACTTTCCATAGAGCTGGTGTTGTCTCAACTTCTCAAGCACGATCCTCAAATGTTGTTCATGCTCTTCTTGGGTGGCAGAGTATATCAGAATATCATCAATGAACACTACCAAAAACTTGTCGAGTTCGTCCATGAATACCTTATTCATCATGTTCATGAAGTAGGCCGGGGCATTAGTGAGCCCGAAGGACACTACCGTGAACTCATACTGTCCATACCGAGTGACAAAGGCTGTCTTGGGAATATCCTCCTTTCGGATCTTCATCTGATGATAGCCTGAACGAAGGTCAATCTTGAGAAATACTTGGCATTGCGCAACCGATCTAGCGAGTCATCAATTCTCGGCAGTGGATACTTGTTCTTAATTGTGACTGCATTCAGATTCCGGTAATCTACGCACATCCTGAGTGTATCATCCTTCTTCTTTACGAATAGAACTGGAGAACCCCAGGGTGAAGCACTAGGCTTGATGAATCCTTTGTCAGATAACTCCGCAAGCTGCTTCTTGAGCTCTTCTAGCTCATCAACTGACATACGATAGGGTCTCTTAGCGATAGGCCCTGTTCCTGGCAAAAGCTCAATCACAAACTCAACATCTCGATCGGGTGGCATACCCGGCAACTCCTCAGGAAACACATCAGGGTACTCACATACTATGGGCACTTCCTCTAAGGTCTTTGTTTCTAGTGTGCACAACATAGAAACTGTTCTATTTTGGTGAGGTATACAACGGATCACGCGTCCGCTAGGGTGGGTGATCTCCACATATCTTGGTGAGCAAGATATTACTCCTTTGTGCAGGGTTAACCAATCCATTCCTAGAATGACATCCAAGCCATCTGAGGGAAGTAGGGTGAGGTTGGCTAGGAAAGGGTGTCCCTTAATGGTGATTATCACTCCCTTGCATCTGTGGGTGCATCGAATGGTTCCCACAGGTGAGCTAGTGTATAAGGGTTCGGTCGCTGGTGTGATCGGTAGTTTGTGCTCGTGCAAACTTGCTTGCAATATATGAACATGTAGCTCCGTAATCAAATAACACCGAAGCCTTAGCTCCATGTACCATAAACATACCGTACACCACGTTGGGGAAGCTTGAGCGTCTTCCGCGGTCAAGTGGTTGAGCTTGGTACGGAAACTCCGGAGGTCACCCGTTTGAACAGGGGCTCCCCGAGCTTGCTTGGTGGGCACCGAGCTGGTGTAGTGGTACCCTTCGCTGTGGTGGTACTCTTCTCCGGGCAGTCGATCTTCTTGTGACCCGACTGGCACAACCGAAACAAGTGAGGGTCTTGCCGCTTGTGGAGGTTGACGCAGCCAGACCTCCTCTTGCCAGTGCTCGGGGTAGCATGTGGCGTTGTAGAGCGCTACGGCGCGGGTGGGGGTAGTTGGTGAGGTAGATACCACCACCTCGGCTCGAACCGGTATCGCTTTCTTCGAAGGGACGAGGTAGCGAAGGTGTCCTCATGCGCGGCCTGTGAGAAGGCGGGGCACAAGAGGTACTTTCGGCACGACGCTTCTTCTTGGTGTCGAGCTCGTCGGCCTCCAGCTGATCCTTTTCGATCTCGATGCACTTGTTAATCATCTCCCGGAGGGTAGTAGAAGTTTTACCCGAGAGGGAGAGCTTAATGCGAGTGCACAGGCCCTTCTTGAAGTAGTACATTTTCTGCTTCTCGCTTTTGACATGGTCGCGAGGCGCGTATCGCATCATTTTGGTGAAGCGGTTTGCGTACTCGGTGATCTTGTCATTCCCCTGTTTGATGTCACGGAATTCATCTGCCTTGATTTCCATGGCACCTTCGAGAATGTTGTGCTCACGAAAAATCTTGACGAACTCTTCCCACGAGACACCAACGACCTCGGGGTGCGAGTCACAAAGACTGTCCCACCATGCGAGTGCAGAGCCAACAAGCCGGGTGGATGGCAAGCCCGACACACTCCTCGCTGGAGCAAGCGATCAGGTCAAACTTCTTCTTCATCTCCCGCAGACCAATCCTCTGCGCAATTGGGTCACTATTGGTACCATCAAAAGTAGGGGGCTCCAACCCGACAAAACCTTTTAGCTTCTTCCGGAATTTGTCGTCCCGACTTTCTGGCGAATCTTCATGCTTTACGCCATTGTTTCCATGAGCTCGGTCTGACGAGCCATCAAATCCTGCACGCCGTCGGTCGAGGAGGTGTCTCCTCAAGATTGAGGGCAATGCCCCCACGACCTCTATGCTCGCGTCCACGGGTCATAGCTGGGACCGGGGAAGGTGAGCGGTTACGCAGGCGGTTGGATCGACGGGTCATAGCTGAAAAACAGGCATTAGGGTTATGACATGTGTATGATTAAATTATCTTCAAGTTTATAGATGAGTGTATTTAGCAATTTAAAACTTTTTGCAACTAAATTACACTCAAACAAAGAAGCGAATAAGATCCATAAAAAGCAATAAGACCCAAGCATTCAATACATTAGTTTGTTACATGGCGATGTCATTAGTTGCTACACTAATAGACTCGCGGAACGTGTAATACTATACGTAGGTAGTCTTGATAGTGGAATGTTTTCATCTACTCAAGGTAGGTCTTCCAACAACTTCGGTCCACGAGTTGGGTGTAGAAGGTTAGCATAATGAGATAAGCCATGCATTAAAAGAAATGCAAGGTCGGTAGTATAACCGAATTAGAAGGGTTTCACTTATTGCTCACGACCAATCCTAAGGGTCTCGTCCCTAAGGTCAAGCCCGGCTCGATACCAAGCTGTAACATCCCCAATTTCCACGAAGGGAAATCCACGAGAATGAAGTATAACACGATGGTCCCCGAGGATCATTCCATCATATTATCCGAATTACGATCGATTCTGAGTCAAACTTGAATAAAAAGAATACAAATAGAAGGGTTTATAAAAGTACATCGCCACTTGGCGGAAACAATCGAGTCACACAAAGATCGAGCGGCGTCGAAGACTGGAAGCCCCATTCGCGGAAGCATCATCATCATCATCATCTCCGGCTTTGAGCGTAGGCACGAGACCATCTAATCCTTCTAGTTACCACGAGGCAATCTGCACACCGCCCGGATATGTGCGGGCCATGGTCGTCGCTTGAATGAGCTTTGGTGGAAATAGAAAATAAGGGATCTGGCGATCCTAATATTTGGCTGTGGTTTGCATCCTTAGCGCATGCAGCGAAGCAGCAAGTAATAAAATATAATAATATTCACATTTTAAACTCAAACCCAACACATCCCCCCAAAGTCCATATCCAACACTACACACATATCACAACTCTCAACTCACAAACCGACCGGGCGACAAGACAACAACCCGCTCCTTTGCCTTGACTAATCGGTTCTCAGCCCCCAGGCTCTCAACCGTAAATCACCACACTCAACTACATCCGAGGTAAGAAGAGAAAACACCCTCTCTACTCGCTGAAAGCAGTAACCCATGGGGTAAACCCAACTAGTAAGCCGGCGCACACCTTTAGGTCGTCCAGGCTAGAAAGCCGCAAGACACCCTTAGGCGATCCGGGCCCAAAGTCGGATCCATGCCCGAAGGCGGGACAACACGTATTGGTTTAAACTCTGCGGGCGTGTACACAAGATCTCTCGATCACCATCATCGATGCCCTAGGAGCACCTAGGAAGATTCCGGCCGCCTTCCAACTAGTACGATGCCATCCTACCACTCGACCCGGAAGCCCCGGAGTACCACCGCACGAGAGACTGGGAAAGACAACACCGGGCCCTACAAGTGGTGCCGCCTCTTTGAGCGAACGCGGGCAAGACCTCCGTCTCCGTTGACCCTAATCACCTTACAAACCTAGCAGTAATGGCACCGTCCTAGCTAGTCGGACTACCCGTCCCCTGCCCATTTTGGGGCGAGCGATGTGTACCAGGTTCCCATATGATTCCGTCCCAACGATCTGTAAGTCCTTAGGTTGACCAGACAAGACATCTTCTCATCTTCTGTGCTCTCGATAGCACCATGGGGCTTCGCTCCACAAAGGCTCTCCACCCCAGAACTCAGGGAAAATCACCATGTACCCACCATAGGTACCTGAAACTAGGGGTGCCCAGGCCGCACCTCCTCGGCTAGACTCGTCTCAGCGACTCGTCGTCCTGCCCAGTCGACTCAACCCTTACCACCACACACCCAAGACACACACGCAGAATCACACTTCCCAGACGACACAACTCAACCGTCCGGCTCATATACTCCGGCTCTCATATATATACACGTAAGTGAAGGTAAAGCCACATAGTGGCGAGTGCAAGCAAGCAGGCAGGAGTATATAAGTGCGGCGCAAAGTCTGGGTGATTTGGTGGAAGGGTTTCAATCAAGGCATATCGGGCTCAGGGCAAAAAGCATGCATCCATATATACTAGCAAATGAGTAAAGTAAAAGCGCTAGCATATCTATTTGCAATGTCTAAATAGAATTCTCTACAACAAAGTCTTTGCCATGACACCTGCGATGTCGAGGAAGTAGTGGTACTAGTCTCCGTCACTTGGTGTAGTCGTGCAGCGGGGGGTCTCCTCCTCTGGGTCGACTCCACTCCCGGGCTGAAAGCGTAACGTAAAGTCGCGATAAGCGACTCCTATAGAGGTCCACAAAGAAGCAACAATATCCAAAAAGATCCAAATGCACTCATAGATAACCCTATGACGTAGAGCTCGAATTTAGAAAAATTTGGACTCTTGTTTCATAATTTTCTCGACATCGTATGAATATTCTATGAATTTCCTAAGATCAAATTATATTACGAAAAAGGAAAAAATTTGGATTAACCGGGGCTTGACACATGGCGGGTTGCGGTTGGTTTACCGACGTCGGCATGACGTCATGCGGGTCAGCGGTATAGCGGCCGACCCGGTGGGTCAGGCCGACGTCACGATGACGTCATCTCGTGGACGTCTTGGTCCGGCGGTGGTCGTCACCTGAATTGGGTCCCGCGGCTATAGTCTCGGCGAGGTGGGGCGAGTCAGCGGCGTGGGGGCCCGATCCAACGGTCAATGTTGACCGGTCAACCACTAATGGGCCGAGTGGGCCGTTAGCGGGCTTTGGTGGGCCGGGCATGGACCGGGTTGGGCCGCCGGCTGACACGTGTCGGCGCGGGGTCCGGGCCCACGTGGCGGTCTTGGGCTCAGTGGCGGGCCGTGTTTTCCATAGTGGCGGCGCGACGGGGTCAGTTCACGGTGGACTACACCGGGTGGCCCATAGACCACTGGTGTGGTCCATTGTGGACCACATCCACCTCCTTCGTTCCCCTCATGGCTCCACGTAGACTAGGTTCAAGCACCGCAAGAATCTTTCTCTTTTCCCCCATTCCCTCGCTCTCTGCTCACGGCGGCGCCGCGCGCGGCTGACGAGGCGCAGCGCGGCCGCCTCTCGGCGGCTCGGGCGGCGGCGGATGGTCTCAGAGGCCTTGGCGGGGTAGGGCGGGCTGTGCCGGTGGGGTCGAACGGCGGCACTCCAAACTCCGGCCCACCCACGGAGCCGACGGGCACCAACTGCGAGGGTCGTCGCGGCGGCAAAGCGGTTGGTCGAGTCGAGGCGCGGTTTAGGCGTGCCGGCTCCAAGGTGCTCCGACGAATGTGGCGAGGCGTTGGGATAGGGCCGTGGGGCTCTAGGCGCGGCCGGGTCGCGGCGGGCGACAGGCGACTCGGCGGCGGCGCCGTGCGATGGTCGTGGCTCCATTTGGGGCAAGGCCCCTTTCTTTTTCCTTTTGATTTGGGTCGCATTACAAGGTGGATAAGGCGGCGCCGACGACCAAAGGACGCGGCGCGGCGCCACGCTACGGCGGGGCACGGCGGCGCTCCGGCGTCGGGTGGTCACGGCGTCGGGTCAAGGCGAGGCCTTTCTTCCTATCTAACGTGACGGTAGGGGCATGCTAGGTCATGGCGGGGCTCGGGCCAAAAGCGGCTCCCAAGGAGGCGGCTTGTCTTCACCGGAACGCTGCGCGTGCGGCGGCGCCGACGGACGACGGCAAGATACCGGCAAGGTCACAGCGTCCGGGCGTCTAGGTCTCCATCTAGGCAAACGACCACCCCCTTTCTACTCAACGGATCAAGGCGAGAGGCCGGTACGCAAGGGTTTGGTGGTCGACTTGACGTGGTTCTACCGGAACGTGACGGTGGCACCTTGGCTCATAGCCATGGCGGTCCGCGGCCATGGCTTCCATGGCGGCCGGGTGTCGGCATCGGCGTTCCCGAGCCGTGAGGGCTCGGCAAAGGCGAGTCTTTGGCTTTGCGCGGGCGGGCGTGGGCGGGCGTGTGGCCTCGAGTGGCGGCGAAAAGGAGGCGCCTTGGCTCCTCCACGTTGGAGAACGTGGCGGCGCGCGAGGTGAACATGGGCGTGAACACTACGGCGGCGACATGGCATAGGCGGGGTGCTCACCGTGGGGTTCTCGGCGAGGCGCTTGGCGGTCGAGGCCGGGACGGGTTGGTGCGGTGCCGTGCCGGCGCGGCCGCCGCCGCGTGGCCGATCGGGCGACGAAGCCCTCCGGCGACCCGGCTCGGCGGTGCGACACGGCCGGGCGGCGTCTGCGGCGGGTCCGGCTTGGCGGCACGCCGAGGTGGCGGTGCGGGCGTCGGCGTCGCGTTGGCGCTCCTCCCGGATCCTCCTCGCGGCACTACCACCACGGCGGCCGCTGCGGCGGGCGCGCGGCTCGACGCTAGGCCCGACGCTCCGTAGCGGCGGCGGCTCCCCTTCTTCTCTTCTCCCTTCTCTTCTCCCTTCCTCTACCTCCTTTCCCCTCTTGCCCTCTCGGTTGGGCGGCGTGGCGAGGAACAACCACCGTGGCGGCGGCGTTCTAGGAACCCCTAGGGGTGCCGGGGCGCCGGCTTATATAGGGCGGCGGCCATGGCCGGGATGGACGGATGGATGGGACTAGGGAATCGGGTGGCTTTGGGGCTCCTAGCCGTGGGCTGTCGCGTCGCGACACGATCGCGCGCCGGGGCTCTCAATTCGAGTCGCGGCCTGGTCAAAAGCGAGGACAAGCTCCTGGCGCGCTGCCATGGCAGCGCCGCGCCTCTGGCGTCGGTCACGCCAAGGGCGTGACATTGTCGGCCCTTGGTCGGTCTTGCGTGGCGGCATCCAGCGTGAGGCCTCTCTTTTCGACGTCCGCGTAGAGAGCGGCGCTGGCACGACGTGGGGTCGGTGGCCCCGCGTTTTCCCCAACGCCATGGTGCGGCTCGCTTCGGAAAAACAGAGGAGGAACGAGGGGAAAAAGGTGGGGATGACAAGCGGGGGTCCAGGTGACGTCGGCGGTGGGGGAAATGGCCAGCGGGCTGATTTCCCTCCCGGCCCGATGCGGTGAGGTCAAGCTTGGGCTCGGCTCTTTGGGCTTCACGCGCGCTGGCATGGCGAGTTGGGCCGGCTCGGCTTAGCGGGCCTACTGGCCCCGCAAGGCCGGCTTCTTCTTCCTTCCTTCTCTTTTCTATTTTCTTCTTTTCTTTTTCTAAATCCTTTCTCCTAATTTCTATTCTACTTCTTGTATTTCTATGTGCATATGTATATGTTGCCAATATACATACACCCTATTAGGGTCCCACTAGGTCGCTAGGGTATAAAGGGTAGCCATGTCCAATGGTTGGCAACAAAAGGAAGATTATTTAAAAACACGGGGGTTTGATTTTATTAGCATCACATAAAATCAAATAAAACCCAACTCAATACATGGTTGATTAAAATGCAAAATGCCCAACAAAAAATTAAATGGGTGCTACTTGTGCAACTAGGGTAGGGTTTATCTACATGACATACATCATTCATGGGCTATTTAAGAAAAAATTTTGTTGGTTGCGATTTTCGGTTTCGAGAATTTCGGGTTGTTACACATACACTCTCTCTTCTCTAAACTCGACTTTCTATCTAAACTAGGCTCTAGATTAGAGCTATGAATTAGAGATCCTATCTCTTGGTGTCTCCTCTTCTTCTCCCCGCCTTGGCTTCTTCTTGATCTCCTTCTTGATGATGACTTGAGGCTTGGATCATATTGATGATGAGACGAGGGTGCAGGGCTGTTTATATATGGGTCTTCTTATGTCTCTTCAGCTTCAGCGAGCGATGTGGTACTAATCTCGTGCTCCCACCGACGCCATCGGATCAAACCGACCATAAACGGCCGGGATTAGATTGCGACTTAGGGCGGTGGAGGAAGGTTCGGAGACGGGGGTGACTTGGCCACCAAAAGGCGGCCCGATCGGCCTGATATTTGGCCGATCGGCCCAGAGTGGGTCCCACTTTCGGGTCCCGCGATGCGTCGTGGCTTCCGGAATCTTCTAGATGATGTTTTCTTGATTGCCAAGTTTAGTTCACGTCGGAAGTAATCCGGAGCCTTCTAGACTTGTTTCGAGTTGGATTGCGTTGCGTTACGTCGGTCGTATGCCACGTCATTTCTGCCGTTTTTTCCTCGTAAGTCCTCGTAAATCACAACTTTACCAAAACTCATGGAAATCATTAGTAGAATCCCCTAATAAGGTTATCTAATTATATTTTAGTCATTTTCCATGAATTGTTGATGCATAAAAATATGAGTTAGTGAGCATCAACAATCTCTCGGGCATGCTCGATGCGTCGCGTTCGCGTGTTTACGGGTGATAAGACTCCCAGTGATTCCCAAGATTGCGATTCGCGTAGCGGGGTATATTTCATTGGTAAGATCTGATCCCTTTCCTTTCGCCGGCTTCTACCATTCTCCTCTCCCTGTTGTGGTCCTTTGTTTTGATTTTCTCCTTCCTATGTAGGGGAATTGGTACACAAGGATTCGCCCCTCCCGTGCCCGAAGATCGGGCGCGTAGGGATACTGTCGTGCCGAGAACGAGCGCGAGCGGTTGAGGAAAGTCCGGGCGAGCGAGAAGAAGGCCCAAAGGGTCGCTTTGAACCACCGACGCCGTGGTGAAGCGTGGCGTGGTGAGTCGACCGAGTCTTCGGCGACCGATTCGGCCTCGTCGTCGGCGGATAGCGCGGATACCCGGGAGCATCGGGGACGCGGCGTTGGGGGTGTTTCCGCGTCCCGAGGGTGGACGAGTTGCTTGAGTGCGCCAAGCATCGGGCGCGCGGTGATGGAGATTCTGTTATAGGTGACCAGTGTCGGAGGCCTTGACCTCTTCGCCCTTGAACGGGAATCGAGGGCGAATGCGGTGTTGGTGTTGGCGTGAATCATCGTCTAAACGGGAGTGGGAAAGTGTGGATGGAACCCATCCCCGCCTAGTTCTTTGATTTCGTCGCGGCCGACGCTAGGCCAAATCTCTGGTGTTGAGGGTCAATTTTCGTCTCGACCCTTGTCCTCCCCGTATCGTGGCCCGTCTTAGAAAGGCTGTCCCGAAGTCTTTGTAAGTTGTGCTGCTTCTCTCTGTTTTTGTCAAGCTCTGCTCTCTCCCTTGATTTTGTGAACGTGCTTGTTTTCCTTGCCAGGAAAAGAGGGGCCGAAGTCTTGACCCTACATCCTCGGAAACAACTTAAGTCCAATGCTTTAATCTTTGCCAGCCGGGGACGTGGCAACGCTTCTTCTGACACCCCCTTGCCGCAGCTGCCTCTTCTGGAAATGGGTATTAACGATCTGCCCAAGGACGCTAACACTGTTTCATCCTCTATTCCCGTGGTAGCTCGGGCGCCTCTTCACGGGGCATCGGATCATTTGAAGACGAGTATTCGGGTTCGGTGGGATCTTCGTCTTCACCTCGTTCTCTGCCGTCGCGGCGATGTTTTCACGAGGGTCCTATCTCGGAAGTATTCCCGGACAAGGGGAAATCGGCGGCAAGTGCCATGGAGGCGGATCCTTCTCCGCGGCGCCACTCTTTTTTGTGGCGAGAGGGTTCCCAAGATGCATCAGGAAGCCCCTCGGGGAAGGTTTGTCCGAGGCTCTCTGTCTTCTCCTTCAATGACCGCCTTGGCGCCCATCGGTTGGTGGCTCTTCAATCTTTTTGCCCAAATGTCTCCCTTGCATCGGAAGGGGTCTCGGTATCACGGGAATCGGGGATCCTATCTTTGCCGTGGTGGTTGTGAGGGTACTCGGGATTTCTTTTGGTCGAGTTTCCCCGTACCTGGGAAGGATTCTGGTGTATCCCTATCTCCAATGATCCCAAGGTTTGGGGTGGTCCTGGCGCTTGAGCTTGGGCGGTCATCGAAGGTGGAGCTCCATCCACGGTGATTCACGACCATCCCGAGGTTGCCGCTTGGGCGGAAGATGACCCGGTCGGAAGTGGGCGGTCGAAGGTTTGCGGAAGATCAATCAAACTCTATGTCATCGTTTGTCTCAAATCAAGAGGTCCGCTCGTTCTCCCTTCCGGCTTTAGTTTTGTTTTCTTGTATGGGTGTGTACCAGCTACCTTTGCTTAGGGTTGTGCTCCGCGAGGTTTTAAAGAAGTTTGCTCGGGAGAAGTCGGAGTCAGCTGCGGAAGAATGCTTCGAACTGGGACGCCCTGCAATCGTGTTCGGTCCAGTTGGGTCGTTCGAGGGAAGTGGCACCCGCCTTTCCCAAATTAACAATGACCCAGGCCGCTCGATACTAGTTTTTGCAAGCGAGCACGAGCCGGGCCCGATGCGCATCACTCAAGGCAAGGGCCGAGGGGCGGTTCGGGCGTTAGGGATTTCAAGGAAAGCGGGGGGCCGAATCTCGAAAGCTATTAAAAGGGCTGAGCCGAACGTGATCTGGCTAAGGAGGAGGCCAAAGGCAATCGGACATGGCCGATTCTTTAAGTGCTCGGGTGGAGCAGCTGACAAAGGAGGTGGATTTGGTGAAGAGGGATGCGAGTTGGCTAGACATCTTTCTACCGACGTGCACAACGAAATGCTTCGGTGGAAAAAGAAGTATGAAGGTATGCTCTTTCCCCCACTTTGTGTCAATCTTGCAAGCTGCAATCGGGAGATTGACCCCTTCATCGTGACTCCCATTCCTGTGTTATTCCCTTGCGGAGGCGGAGAAACTACGTGCCGAGGCTGCGTCCACCACCAATCTGAGCGGTGGTTCGAATACCGAGGAGGACTTGCGCAAGGAGCTGGAAGAAGTCGTGCAGGGTCACCTTCGTCAGTTTGGGCCCCCGATCCTGGTGTCGGGTACCTCCATCCGGAGCCAGCTGAACTCCCTTGGGGGGTATGTCCGAGAAGAGATCCGGGGTGCCTTCCGTAATGGGGTGAAGTGCTGCCTTGCAGTGATGTGTTCGCACTTCACCTTGTCAAACGAAACCCTCGAGATTCTTTCGAGAGGGTTTTTCTTGGGTCGAGATGACGAAGGAGAAGGGGCTGCTGACGAGAAGAAGGACGAAGAGAAGGTTGCCGAATTCCATGCTCAGGCGCAAGGTCCGATGGGTGTGTTGGCCACTTGTTTCGAGGGTGAGGTTGTTCCCCCCGTTCGGGCCGTAGGATCGGGGCATGAAGCGTGTCCCGAGCTCATGGAGGTATCCCGGCGTCTCCATGCATGCTTC
Source organism: Hyparrhenia diplandra (assembly GCA_015847255.1). Classification (NCBI taxonomy): domain Eukaryota; kingdom Viridiplantae; phylum Streptophyta; class Magnoliopsida; order Poales; family Poaceae; genus Hyparrhenia; species Hyparrhenia diplandra. Next base: position 135,698 of record JADLZK010000265.1, on the reverse strand, counting down.
AAGGCGGAGAAGAGGCAAATAGTCTGCCGCAACTAGTCTGCTGCAACTTTCCGTGCCTATGAGCCTTTATTGAGAAGCGTCCTTTGTGACTTTGTATCTTGTGGCCCAGCCATTGTACCTAATTCCTCGAATATTTCGATTGCTCGAGAAATTTGATTTTTCTTGTCATTAATTCTGCTTGAGTCGTTTCTTGCTTTCTTCTTCTCCGGCGAAGAATTTATTGCGATGGCGAGAGTTTCTCAATTTTCGAGCCCCTCTGGTTCGAAAAATTTCTAAGGGACCGTCGTAGGGGAGGGGTTCCCCCTCCCGGTAGCCCCCAAGGGGAGGTTTTTGTCTCGGTTGAGATAAAACCTACCTTGTAACTCTCCCTGTGCGGGCGTCTTTGGTGACGTTTTTATTGTCTTGATGTAGAGTGTAGCATACACCGTTCGATCCTATGCCCCGGCCGGCGAAGTTTCCTTATGTTCCATGTGTCGTATCTCGGGCTTGGGCGTTCTCTTGATGGCGTATGGCCACCCTTTCTTGCTTTCAACATTGGGTCGTTGATCTACGCCTTGCGGTGGTGTGCTCGCATTTCTCCCCGTGTCGGACGGAACCCTCGGGATTCTTTCGCGGCTTCTTCCTCCATGCTCGGGTGGAGGGGTCCGACAGCGCGTTGGCCGCCTATTTCGAAAGGTGAAATTGCTGCGCTCGTCGTCCAATTTGAACGACTCTCATGTCCCGAGGGAAGCTTCTAGCGGCTCCATCCTCGTCGCCAGGGGGCCGGCGTGAAGGCCCCCTAGTCTTCCTTTGGTCAGACTTCCCTGGTATGAGGGAAGATTCAGGCTACGTGCCGCTTTCCGATGGCCCTTGTGCCTGGGGTGGTCCTGCGATCGAGCTCGGGGGGTCATCGGAAGGAGGCCCCGGTGCGTGTGATGCACGCGGCCGCCCCGAGGTTGATGCCTGGAGGGAGTATGATCGGATTAAAAATGGGCGCCAGGGGCACGGAGATAATCAGTCAATCTCTACGCCATCGTTTGTCAGAGGCCTCGGGGGCTTTTCTTCGTCGGCTTTCTTTGGATTTCCCTGGTGAAGATTTATGATTTCCAAGCCATATTGAAAAGCATTCCAGTGACAAACACCCGGCCCTTTCGGGCCAGATGGTTTATCATGAATGGTCGGTTATCTTGCTCTACTCTTTCTTCTCGCGTGACCCTTTTTAGTGATTTTTCTGACAGTTTCCCGAAGAGATTTCCTGATTCCCCGAATAGGGTCCCATAGCCCCCGAGGGAATCGGGTCATTTCTCGAGGGGCCTTTTATTGTGTCTTGCATTTGATTTTCGAAGGGGTACCGTGGCCCCCGAGGGGTGAGGTTGTTCCCCGAGGGGTCTTAAATTCCAGTGTATTTGACAGAGGGGTGGGAGGTCCAGTCGGGATATTTGGGGGCACAGCGGCCCCTGTAGATGCAACCTTTTGCTAGCTCGTCTGCTACCTCATCGTATCTCCCTGGGGTGTGTCGACGTTCCTGGCCGTGGAATTTATCCTCCCGCTTTTCTACCTCTCGGCAATACGCCTCCCTTTTTGGATCGTGGCAGGCCGAGGCCTTCATCACTTGATCCACCACAAGCTGGGAGTCCCCTCTTGTTTTCGGGTAAGGTTTATCATAATGTGGTGACCATTGATAAGGACCTTATATTCCATCATGTTGCTCGAGGTTTGGAGAAGTTGCCTGATTGCATATCTCATGTGAACCCCGAGGAGTGAAATGAGTAGGGGTTCTGCCATGGTTCTTGTCCCTCCGAGGGATCCTTCGAAGAACATTATCCAGCATTCTGCTTGGAGTGGTGCCAAAGTTGGTTGGGCGCCCGTTCGTTCCACAAGAAAACTGGTGAGGCCCTGCGACTTAATGGCTTTGCGTAGGGCGTATGATGATGTCCATGGCCAGGTGTATCAGGGGGTAGTGTCGGAGCTTTCTTCATGCTAGTACCATGATGTGTGGTGATTTTTGCGTCTGGGTGTGCTCCGGCTTTTGGAAGTGCTGGGTCAATGAAGTAAGCCCGTTGTTTGTTTTGTCCTCGGGAATATCCTTCCAATTGGCTCATTTTGCATGCCAAACACGTGTCGTATGCGTGGCAGGTATGTTGTTCCTGCGTCGCTCTGCCCGAGGGGCATGGTGAGGTAGCAGGGTATCCCGATGGTCAACGGGTATGGAGAACGAATTTATCGGGTTATTTTTGTTTTTATCCGATTGTGCGCAGAATATGCACAAAGAGCGTTTCGCACCCTGTAGTAGAGTCGATATTTTGATCGATTCGAGGTAAAAGAAAAAAGGAACTTTGGGACATGCTTTATTGAGACTAGTGTAGTCTAAGCACATTCGCCACTTCCTATTCTTTTTCTCTATTAACACAGGGTGTGCTTGCCGCTTTGAGCGGAACGCCTTCTTGGTGGACCCGGCCGTCATTGGCTTCCTTTTTGGTGAACTTGTGCGTAGTACTACAAGATCGCCGTAATCGTTGCGCCTCAGGTTTAAGATTGGCTCCAGTGTCTTGCTAGTGCTTGACATCTCCGGTATGCCTGGCCCGTCCAAGGGATTCTCCACAAACATGCTGGTGCTTGCGTGGAGTAGGCGGGCGAGTACTTCTTCTTATTTTGGGGCCGAGCCCCGAGCTCCAAACTTGCCGCGGCGGACCCGGGATTGGGCGACCTCTGTCAAATTGGAAGTTCCTTCGTAGATAAGATTGAGGCCATCTCTTTTGTTCAAATGGACCTTGGTAAGCCTTATGTTGTTGATGATCGGCTCCACGACTATTCTCCGATCTCGGGTTACGATGAGTAACCCTTTCGAGCTTCATCGGGCGCGGGTTTGTATTTCGAGGCGGTCAAGGGTTATGTCGTTCACTATTTCTCGACGTTGGTGTTTCCTATTCCTTCCTCGGGACGAGAGTCGACGGTTACCCGTTGGCTCCGATCCCATGATCCTCTCACCGGGCCGTGGTCGTGGCGATTTTTCTCGGAGACGTCCCCCGGTGTTCCAGCCGAGTTTATTGTCGACCGGAGTTTCCCAAGGGGCCTAGCTTTCTTTGGGGCCCACGGAGGCATGCTTGCCTTGGGTTGACCTCCGGTACCACGGGCTTCGGCGGTGCCGGGGGTGATGGGCTTGGCCTGCTTGGCCGATGGGGGCCCGCGGCGCTCACCCCCTTGTCGCGACCGAGCGTGCGGATGTGGTGGTTGCCGAGGCCGGAGAGCACACGTTGAAGCGAGAGTCGTTGCGTCTCTCGCTGCTTTCCTTGAAATCAATAAAAGTGATCATTCATGAGCTTACCATTACATCGGTCCCATCGAGTGGGATCATAATAATCACTATCGTATGGCCCAAGCTCGGGATCTACAAAGGCGCCGGGTGCCGGGCGATATCCCAAAATAGGATGCCAATCATGAAGCTCCCGATGGCGGCAAGGAGCGGAGGGGGCGCGGTGGTTCGTGGGCGAGTAGTTCTTCATCGGTTGGCGCGGTCGCGCGTTTGGATAGTGACCGCGCCGTGCCGCCGCCATCCACCCGGTTCTCCCGCACGGGGATTCCTGATCCGTTAGCATAGGGTCCCTGGCGGTGCCATTTCCTCCCGTGATTCCGTGGCCGCCGCCCTTATCGCCGTGTGTTGACCTGCTGTCAATCTTGTAGATCCACCTCTACTGCAGGTTGCCCCCGTGGGAACCACCGCCAATCGCCTGGGTCGCAAATGCATGCCGACTCCTTCCCTTTCGCCGACGCCGGCGGGGAGGGAGGGAGGTCGTAGTAGGCGTTGTTCTTCGTACGCCGTTGTTGATGCCGCCTCCCTGGTGGAGATGGTCATGTCGACGGTTGCGTCTTCTTGAGGATGGGGAGCGGTTTGCTCCCCCCTGGTCGATCGGTAGCGAGATTGCCTTGAAGTCATGGCCCGCCACAAACTTGAGGGTGCCAAAGCGCAACAACGTCCCTTGGCCGTATTCGTGCTCCGGAGAGCAAGGCGGGAAGGAGAGGGATGCCGCCATCTAGGTTTGTGGGAAGTGGTTGACGCACGCGCTCCCTACCGGGGCGCGCCAACCGATTGGTGTTTTGAGAACCGGGGTATCCCAAGCACCGCAATAATTTATAGGCCGTGCACTCCCGCTTTGATTAAGTGTGCCGAGCCGGAAGACGGAGAGTTTATCCCCGGTTCAAGCCATGGGGCCCTACGTCCAGCAGTGGTGTCTTTTCATGTTACCTCGCACCAAATGTGCACAAGAACCGAAGCGATTACAAGTGATTTTGGGAATGAAGAAGAACTTCAATCTCGGGGTGAGATGGCTAAGTGTGAAAACTAGCAAAAAGGGGATCCATTCTATAGTGGCATTAGTCCCCCTTTTATAGTGTAAAGGAGAGATAATGTGTACAATACGTGTCGGTGTACAAATGCTAAGGTGTCTACCGCCCGAGGCCATAAGCGTGCCATGCCCGAGCCCGAGCCTCGGGTTCCCGGAGGGGATGCCCCGGGTGATCCTCGACCCCATTGCGATTCTTGGCTTGCCGGGCCTGCGTCGTGGTGTGGTGTCGATATCCCGAGGGTTCCTGGACCCGTGTCGAGGAGGTGAAGCTGCAAGCAAATGAATAGTGAAGTTGTGTTTCCACCGTGCGGGGTGACGCGTGTGTAACGGCTTCCCTTTACGTCCCATCAACGGGGGATGCGAGGAGATAACGGGCGCTTGGATCGTCGGAGGCAATCGATTGCCCTGTCACCACATCGTGGGAAGCGGGGACATTAAATGCGGCTGTTCCCCACTACCAAAGGTTGGGCTTCCCAAGGCGCGCCTGAGGTCGTTTACCCGAGAAGGAGGGAAGAGCCATGGTGCGGACTCTTTCACCCTCGGGCGAGGCGGAGATGTCTCGCCCGAGAGCCATGGTCTCGGGCGGGCGGGGGCGCCCTTTGGGAGCCCACGCCCCCGGGAGGCGGAACTTGTCCCCCGGGGCTCCCACCCTTAGGATTAGGAGCGGGTTTCGCGAGAGCGGGTCGTATGGGCTGACGTTGTGTGGGCCGATTTGGTCTATAAACCAATGGGGTACAGAACAAGCCTGTTATGCAATTTGCTTTTTCTAGTCCTCCTTCTCCATACTAACGTTGATCCCAACGGCTCTTTATTTTTATTTCTATAACTCCTCGAGTTTCACCCTGGGCCTTTCTGGCCTGGCTGGGGGTTTGACTTAGCAAGTTGGGCCTCGTTTAGAGGAGTATCTGGAGATGGGCTGCTTTGGGCCTTTAATTGGGCCAAAAGGATGTCCTGTGTATTAAGTCCTTCTTTGTCAACTTTCTGGCCAGGGGCCGTCCTTCGTCCTTCCGGCTATCTCCTAGCCCATGATACGTCGTGGGTTTTTACGTCCGGCGTCGTCTTCCCACCAGTCCGTCTTTTTTGGGCCCTTGGGCCGTGTTATCTGTCTTGGGCCTATTTTACTCGTGGGCGATTATTTTCGTCCCCGACACTAGGACTCGAACAAAACCCTATGAAGACAAAGGCGGTTGAAGGGACGCACCCCCCGCTCCTCGTCACCACCGGCGCCGAGGCCGGAGGCGGGAGGAGCGGGGGCCCTCTGGCGGCGGCGGCGGTGTGGCCCGGCCTTTTTTTTTTCACGAGCCAACCCTAGGAGGCGGCGGCCTGTTGCTTCCAGGCGTATTTGATCACGTTGTAATTTGCCGTGGTGCGCAAGACCAATTCTTCTGCCATCGCCGATTGTAATCATGATATGTATTTTTGGTCGGATTGTATCCCAGGACTGGCTAGTCCAGTTGGCGATCGTCGATTGTAATCATGATATGAATGAATGAAAAGCCCTGAAGGTTACTCAAAAAAAAAAAAAGACCAATTCTTCTGCCTTCAACCCGAGCTTATTCTTGCTAATTCAGTACTCCACGAGGACTATAATTCTCTAGTTGGGACGCTTCTTCTATTGCAGCATTGCGCAGATTTTGTTTCACTACCAGGAATCAGACTTTCGCAAAGATTGCTACAGGGTGAGTTCGGTTTTACCTTTGAACCTCCAGTTGATCGAACCTTCACCATGGGATTTTTTTTTTTAAACAAACCATGGGATTCAAATAAGATAAAGAATCACCTTTTCTCTCTCGAGACCACCACGTTAAGCTAGGAAGTAGTTACTCCTAGATGATTTCCTGTACAAATATCTTAGTTTAATATATAGTTTGGGCGGTTGGGCATTGATTCTCCATAAATTTGAGTTCGATTCTTTCATATAGTTTGGCTAGCTGTCGTGCAATCAGCGCAATGAGATATTGAATGGTTTAGCTGTCGTGTAATGCAGCACCACTGGCTGCAACTGCAATCAACTGGAGCAGCATGTCTCTGTTACTTTTTCCTAGATGGCCTCACCCTAAACCCTAAACCCTAAACCAGTGTCCAACATCCAGTTCTCCCTACAAACAACTAAATGATCGACATTATTCCTTTAAGCAACATAGAGCTACTTCTTTCCACGAAGCTTATTAAAATAAGAACGATTATGTGCACACTAGACTTATATGTGCACACTTTTAATCTCAGCCATATGATCTAATCCAAGGGTTAGATAATTTTACACTTAACTCCTGCTCTAATCATAATTTTGCAAATCCCTCCTCCCACCTTCCAAGTGGTTATTATCTCGCCCCCTTGATCTACGCCTCGCGCCTGCAGATTAGAAGTGTGCATAGTTGCATATAAGTCCGGTATGCATACGATACGGGCCCTCACATCTTCTCCTAAATCATGTAGTTGAATTTTTTTTGATCCGTGTATTTTTGAGAATCACACAGTCCAATGCAGAGACCCACGACACATACGCACACTCACCCCTATAAACAAACGTACGCAAACCCTACCCCATAAGCACCTCCGAAGATAGATCTGGCAGATCTGGAAATTCATGAAATCACCACTGTGCCTCGTTGTTGACAAATATTTCTTTTTTTTTTTTTTTTTTTTTTTCGGCCAGATTGGGATTACATTGCACTTGGGATCACAGTACAAACCAAAATGCAGGGAGTCCCTGAAGATTAAGAAAATTGCAACACACGCACACCCAGGTCCTCCACCAAGCTCCATCTTTATCTTTCTATGCCGCTCGTCCAGAGATGGGAGCAGATAGATCTAGCTGCCATAACCGAATAGATCTAGCTGCCATAACCGAAGAGCAGCTCCAAGCGTTGGAAGTACCGCAAGAGCCAACGTCGTAGACCCTCCTCCACGTCGTACTAAATTCGATGAACGAGCATCGACCACTATAGCTCCGACTCTGGCAGAAGAAGAACGCTGGCACCGCCGTCGTCGAGTCCATCAAAGAAGGCGACCTAGAAAGGTTGGCAACAGCGAAAGCCCCCAAAGCAATTCCGTAGCCCACCAGATCCCAAACCGGAAAAACAAAACACCTCAACCGAACGTTGTTGGAAGGAACCAAACTAACCTCACAATCCCAGTGGAGAAGACCATGTCACTGTCGCCGGAGAAGATCGTCTCGCCAAAAAGGAGAAACAAAAGGTCTGACGGCCGCCGGATCTATGCCACCAAGACTACCTTTATTACGCTACTGCTAAAGCTAGTAGCTATAGCATAATATATACCACCGGAGGTCGATTTCCCCTAGTTCCCCATCCTCTCCCGTTCCGACGAGGCTGCCGAAGTGGAGGGGAACCGGTGGATTCGGCCCCGGAGCCGGTTTGTCTCCCCTGTCGCCCTCACCCGACTGTAGCTAGAAGAAGAAACCGGAAGGGAAAAAAGGTTCTTTGCCCTCATGTGACGGATATGTCTCTTTTGATAGCAAGGCAGACTAGTTGCTCAATTATGCTGGCTTTGATGGGTACGTGGTCGTGTGGCTTTACAGTCTTCCAGGGTGTTTGGATTCTTCGCACAGGAGACTAGCGACTAGATGTGAACAGTAGTCTCAATTAGCCTCTTTTGGGAGATCAGTGAACTAGGGACTACTTAAAGACCTCTTTTTAGTTCTCATGTTTAGTAATTTAGGAACTAAATGTGATTAAAATTTAGTCTCCTGGTCTGTGGTCTTGAGAAGCCAAACAGTCCCTTACGATCTATCCGACTCTCTAGTTTCTGGCTGCTGGTTATTTTTCTATTCGGTTTTTAATAATTTCTTGGCTTGTCAGCACATCGAAAAAGCTCTTCTCAAACTACCTTTCAGCTTTGATTTCATTTTCTCAGAAACTAGTTCAACAGCTGGCTTGTTTATAGCAGAAACCAACCAAAACTGAAACAAAGAGACCCTTGAGACTTGAGATCGTTAAAAGACACGGTAGGCATCATTGATGATTGCCATATTAGCATTTTTTTTCTTTGATAATCGCCATATTAGCATTTCTTGAGTTCTATAGGAGCTCCCCATACTGCAAGCCTAACTTTTTCTTGGCTTGGACCAAAATAATTCGAGATACCGGGGTCCAAAACTCCAAATACAGTCCGTGCCAAGGCACATAAGCCCAATAGTTATGGATTTTTTCACTGGGCCGGACTCGAAACATCTATAGGCTGTAACAAATCAGCTAAACACAGGGCTCTTTCACCTGGGCCGTCTTACCAAGCAGCATCCGTACTCCTACACAAAGACCCTCCCCTAAAAAAAAAAAGGAAAAAAAAAAGGACCCCAGCGTAACGTGTGAAGCACTGTGGAAATGTTTGTTTAGTTGGTGGAATATTTTGGGTTGGTGTCTTGTAGCATTTTTCGTTTGTATTTGATAATTATTGGTCAATTATGGACCAACTAGGCTTAAAAGATCCGTCTCGTACTTTTCACCCAACCGTACCAATTGGTTTTTTGTTTACCTACATTTGATGCTCCAAATATGCGTTAAAAGATTTGATGTGACGGATCTTTGAAGACTTTTTGGGTTCACTTTTTGGGTATGCATGGCAACTGAACATTGAGAAATGCTCTGCGCGGCGCATGATGATGTCCTCCTACACGTCGGAAGCCGGAACGAACCGCCTACGAAATGGCGCCTAGCCTACTCTACCGGCTCATCTCCCAGCACCCAGCAGCGTCGCTACGACTTCCTATGCACATTGCACAGGCAACTCTGAGAGCGCGCCCCTTCGCCTTCCCAGTGGCGCCGCTCCTCGCGTCTCGCTATATATATAAACCTCTCAGTCTCACACATAGTACTAGCTCAAGAACCAGCAGCCACACTCGATCCACCACCACCACACCGCAACCCACCATTGTTTGCACTTCCCGACATGTCCAAGAAGCCTCAGATTGGGGGCCTAAGCAGGCCAAGGGTGCGACCGACGACGGCAAGGGTGACGCTGCGGGGAGCGCGGTGACGGCGAGCGCCATCGCGGCCTCCTACGACGACCAGATCCGCCCGCTCCTCGACGCGGTGGACAGGCTGCGCCACCTCAAGGTGACGCAGGAGGGCATCCAGCTGCCCACCATCGTCGTCGTCGGGGACCAGTCCAGCGGCAAGTCCAGCGTGCTCGAGTCCCTGGCCGGCATCAGCCTGCCGCGCGGCCAGGGCATCTGCACGCGCGTGCCCCTCGTGATGCGTCTGCAGGACGACCCCTACGCGGACTCTCCCAAACTACAGCTTGAGTACAGCAACGGCCGCGTGGTGAGCACCACCGAGGCCAACGTCGCGGACGCCATCAACGCCGCCACCGCGGAGATCGCCGGGAGCGGCAAGGGTATCTCCGATGCGCCGATCACGCTCGTCGTGCGCAAGCGCGGCGTGCCCGATCTCACGCTCGTCGACCTCCCCGGCATCACGCGCGCGTGCCCGTGCAGGGCCAGCCCGAGGACATCTACGACCAGGTGGCCAAGATCATCAAGGAGTACATCGCGCCGAAAGAGAGCATCATCCTGAACGTGCTCTCGGCCACCGTGGACTTCCCGACATGCGAGTCCATCCGCATGTCGCAGCAGGTAGACCGCACCGGGGAGCGCACGCTGGCCGTGGTCACCAAGGTCGACAAGGCCCCCGAGGGCTTGAGAAGGTCACCATGGACGACGTGCACATCGGCCTCGGCTACGTCTGCGTCCGCAACCGCATTGGCGACGAGACGTATGACCAGGCGCGCGTCGAGGAGGAGCGGCTGTTCAAGTACCATCCTCTGCTGTCGAAGATCGACAAGTCCATGGTCGGCATCCCCGTTCTCGCCCAGAGGCTTATGCAGATACAGGCTGCCATCATCGCCAAGTGCCTCCCGGACATCGTGAAACAAATCAACGAGCGCCTCAGCCGCAGCAGCGCGGAGCTGGACCAGATGCCGCAGGATCTGAACAACGTCGCCGATGCTGTCAGGGTGTTCTTCCACATCGTCAAGCAGGTCTGCAACTCCCTAGAGAAGGTGCTGGTGAGGGGCGACTTCGCTGAGTACCCTGACGAGCGTGAGTTCCATGGCACGGCGCGCATTGCCGAGATGCTGGGTGGGTATGCGAAGAGTCTGCCCGCTCAGTGCCCGACGAACACCAACGAGCCGTTTCTGATGGAGGAGGTGCGCATTCTGGAGGAGACGAAGGGCATCAATCTCCCCAACTTCCTGCCAAGGTCAGCGTTTCTTGTGCTGCTCAAGAAGAAGGTGGAGACCATTGATCAGGTGCCTCAGGACCTTGTCAACGGCGTCTGGGAGTATGTGGAGGACCTGCTGATGAAGGTCCTCCTGAAGCACTCCGACAACTTCCCACAGATGCAGTCGCCGTGCCGCCGCGCCGTGCAGACCCTGATGGACAAGGCGCGGCTGCGGTCGGCGCAGCACGTCAAGGAGCTGATCGCCATGGAGCTGGTGGCGGACTACACCGCCAACCCCGACTACATGAAAACCTGGGCCGAGATCATGGAAGGCTACGAGAAGTTTATGGAGGCCGTGGAGGACAAGTCCAAGCCGACGCGGATCACCCTGGAAGGCTTCGGCGAGGTGGACGTGTCGCATCTCAGGGTGTACGCTGACTTGGCAGGGAAGGCGTTCGACCTGAGGGCGCGCCTGACGGCGTACTGGAAGAGCATAGTGCTGAGGCTCGTTGATGGCCTGGCGCTGCACGTCCTTCTCAGCGTCAAGTTGCTGGTGGAGAAAGACCTTGAGGAGGAGCTCGGAAACGAGCTGCTGAGCAACAAGTTCGCTGGAGTGGAGAAGATGCTTGCGCCGTCGCCGAGCACTGGAACGAAGCGTGAGCGCCTCAAGAAGAGCATCGTGCTGCTTCGTCAGTCCAAGGAGGTCGTCGCCAACATAATGGACAGGATTAGCGCGGCGGGTGAAATCTAGGCATGCCGTGGCTGGTGTGTGTGCTGCGCTATCTTTTGGGTTGTTTCTCGTTGTTGAACTTAAGTGAAGGGTCGTGTTAAAGACCTTCCCTGTGCTGTTCTTATATGCATTTTGCTATCGCCAGTTTAAGTTTATTTCGTCATTGTTCATGGTGGCTACCTTTGGTTAAGTGTTACTTGTTGGTACCTTGGCGACCTATGGTTCGTTATGCATTTGCTGTGTCTATTTACAGTGTAGAAGCACTTCCATTTCGGAATGAGCGTGTGTTAGTTCTAGTGTTTTTTTTTCTTTGGTTTCTAATCTCTACTAGAACAAGAAAATGAGTGATGTTTTTAGATGAGCCGTGGAGGACGTGAGGTGCGCTGAGCCGTGGGCCAAGAAAAATCTAAGCACAAACAGCAATGGCAATCCCTTTTACTTCAATCTTGCAACCTCTCTCCTGACTTGAGCTTCTCTGGTTGTTCTTGCCTCCACTGAATTCTCTCGTTCTAATGCTCTAAGAGCAAGTATAATAACGTTTTTTAGCCGGCGAAGAGAAGTCCACGTCAACGAAAACAGTGCCACGTTAGGAGCCTTCTCGCCGGCTCAGAGCAAGCACAATAACTCAGCCCGCAGCCGGCGAAATGCTAGTGCCACGTCTGATACAGCCTGCACTAGTATAATGGGCTGGCTGTATATGGGTTGCCTGTATGCATGAATGCAGCAGACGCACAGCCTGCATGAATGCTAGCTACTGGTGGAGCATGCTGGGACCGCACTCAGCCGGGCGGTAAGCCAAGCGCCGGCTTTAATCTCTCCCCTCGTTTCTCTCTCATCCAACAAGGATTTTTTCTGACGTGGACGGTATACAGCCGGCTTACATGGGCTTATAATACTTGCTCTCAAGCGCAAGCTCCGAAAAAAAGTTTCTCTCCCAGCTCACACGACCAGTGCATGCAAACTGCTATTGGTGCTCACAGGCAAATAATAAATGCTTATAGCCCGCTTTAGCAGTAAGCTTATTGTACGGTACGCAGGTAGTGAAGGTTGTTTGTGACGTGGAATTGATATAACGCCTGCTAGCAGCCCGCTGCTGGCTGGGTTATTATCGTTGCTCTAAGAGCATTTAATCACCACCACATACTTTAATATTTAGTAAAAATAAAAGAAAAATTCTCCTATAATTTTGGTAAAAGAGGTCCCTCCAACCCATAAGTTTCCACAATTGAGCTTCCATCTTACTTTTTTTTTTCTTTGAGATCAGAGTACATGAGTAAAGTAAGAGACAAAGAAAACTGTTAAAATAGGTTTGATTAATTAGAAATAGTTCAGGATTCCCAACGCAAAATCATTTAGAAAGCTCAGGTTCAGTATGGGATTTAAGACGTATTTGGAACACAGAAATTTCACGAAAAGTGTACAAGAATTTCACATGAATCAATAAAAATGCATGAAACAGAAAAAAAAAAACTCCATATTTAATACATGAATCTCACATGAATTTCGTGTTCCTTCCATTGCAAATCCACCACAACATCATAACTGTTCCCCACAGCAGAGGTGTAATTGAGTACTCCTATGTTTGATCTGAAAGTTGCATGTCAATCTCTAGGGTGTCCTCCGTCATGCGCCTCCTTAGCTTGGGCCAAGCCGTCCTGCGATTCCCTCATAATCACAGCCTAGTTTTAGCACAGAAAATGCCTAGCCGCCATGTTCTCGCTCAACCTACCACATCACTCCCCACACTTAAAGCTTCTGTTTCCCAGCTGCTGCCCCATCTTTATTGCTGCCACCAAGATTAACACAACGACGAGCCCCTGGTACCTGTTTTGGCCCAGCCATCACTATGTAGTTTGCACTCTCAAGTCTCAACCATTAAACGGGTTCTACTTTATCTTTGGTTAGCCAGCACCTATACAGTTACAGTAACAATTGAAGGGCGACATAATGCCAGCATCAGCACGTACTCCAAATGCAACTAAGTTCTGAGCACAGTTCTGAGCGCTAATCCCCCAATGCAAATAAGTTCACTTAAGGATTGCACAGAAGTGGGTGCTAATCTACATGTAGAGCTGTATAATAGGCAGCACCACCTAATAACAACAGTGGTATCCATGTCAATGGGGGTGACAAGACTACTGGTACAATTCCATAAGCTGACATTAGCTTTGAACAGAGCTGCAAGAAACACAAATCAACATTATTATCAACACTAATACATAAAACACTGCCTTGGCAGAAAGATTGAGGACAGAAAGATGTACCTTCAAATGTATTGCAGCAGTGATCAAGCATGTAAGTAGAAGGGCCCTCCTTGTCCAGCTACCACAAAACTGGATCATCATGGACACCATCTTATCAGTGAATTTCATTAGTAAAGCCCTTGGAGCAACTGGCAGCAAGTTTGGTGATTCAGCATGCATATTTGCTGAGTCAGCAGTGTATACTATTCTTCTTCTGTGCCGCAAAAAGCAATAGCCTTTTCTGCAAACAAACCATATATAAGGACTATTACAGGGACAACAACCAGATATAGGAATGGCAGTGTGATGACAAGCACATCTGGGTTGCTCAGTTTGTTGCCCATCAAGCCATTGTCATGAACTGGCACACTCCATCCAGATAAGTACATTTGAGCAATTTCTCCATTTTCAGACGTTGCATGACCCCAAAACCATGGCATTTCAATTAGCCAGAGCACATATATTACCATAGAAAACCAGAAAGGTTTACTCCTTTGTGCCTTCCATTAAAAACCAAACCAACCAAAAGTAAGCTTTTCTCTGCTGGATAGGGGATGACAGAATTGACACAGCCCACCTTTGATATGATGAACTTCTCCTATCAAAATGATACAATAGTTTGGGGATGAACAGCAATACAATGGTGAAGGCCAAATTACTCCACAGAAGAACTTGATACATGTCTTCCCACTGAACTTCAAAGAGCAGATAGTTGGTCCATGAGCTTGTAGGAATTGCCATCTTACCCTCAACTGAAAATGGTCTCTGCTCACTTGAAATTTTTACACCTTGAGAATCAAGAACAAACACCTGCAACCAGTAGCGAGTAGCGGATGAACTTCTGTAATTTTCAGCATTCCATTTGGCATGGAACAATGGCCCACGAGCAGAAGTACTGGCAACAAGCTGCAGAGGTATCTCCTCAACAATCTTAAACTCACTATGAGAGTCAAAAACTCTAGCACTCACATTACGGATAAATTGATGAGAGAAAATAAGGACATTTATATCATTTCTCATCGACCTCTTTTCTGAATCCAACATATTCATACTTCTTGAATCTGTTGGATATGTGATCAAGATGGAAGTTTGAAGTGCCTGTTTCAACGTGTGATCTATGAATGAGACTGCACCACCATCTATTGCTAAAATCCTCATCAATCTGGAGTCCTTCCAGTCTCCAAGTTCCCATTCCCAAAAGCTTGATTTGTGATCTTCTGTTGTTCTGATTTCATGATACCTCCAAAGCTGCTTGCTAACTTTTGCATGGAGATGACCACATAGGTATGCTGAAATAGACTGCCTTGCAAACACACTTTCATATCGCTGTCCTTTTCAGATGATGCAGTGAATGACATAGGGAAATGTCCAAAAACAACTTTGGTAACTGGAACATTGGAACGATTGGTCCAGTATTGAAGCTCTGAATTTACCGCTTCTATCCTTTTATCAGTTGAATGACCAAAAAGATTTACAGGAAAACGAATGCCAACACTCATTGTATCATCAATACCAAGAAATTGGTAGCTTCTATCTCCCTACAGTGCCTTTTAGGACAGAATTTAGTTTCAGAACTGTAGGTTATTAATATAGATGAATAGTCATGAAAATACATATCCACAACTCCCAAAGCATGTTTCATAACTTACATGGTCATCTAGTATACAAAAGAATGATACTAAAAATAGGACATTGATTTATCTAGTTACTTGACTAGTAGTCAATAATGTTCAGCATTTATGCTTTGCCAGTAAATAAGTTAACAGTTTACACCTTGAGACAGAAACGGATAATAATAGTAATTTAGCTGAAATTTGACTACCTATTGGATTTGAGTGCAGAATGGTGCCTAGAAATAACTTGAATAAATCCAATGATGATAAACACTTAGAGCTGATACATGTATAAGTCGTACCTGAAGCAATATATTACTGATGGTGCCTAATCGCTTAAACTGTGAGTTAACACTGTAAGTTGAAAAGAAGTCCAATTTTCCTCCTCTATAGGGCACTCCATATGTGTCATGATTGCCTCTAATATCAAATATCCTGCTCTTATCAATGCCACCTTGTCCAACAATTGCATCAATAGTTTTCTTGTAGGTAACCCATTCGTATTCATCCTGCCTTGAACTAGTTCTTTGCTGATTCTTAGCATCTTATTAAAATGACAATGACAATGTGAAGTTAGAATATGTAATAACAGGTCATAAAACCACAAGGAAAGCTATATAGTATACTGGGCAATTGTATTAATCATGCGTGTGCTTATCCTACAGCCTTATTATTCTTGCAAGGCCTTTCTATCTACCATCCTTCCTTGTATTGTAGGTTTTCTTCTGTTCTGTTATTGGATATCCTGTTAAAACAGTAATGGTTTGCATGCCAAATAAGAACAGAATGATTTACATGGCCATTAGCACATAGCAGTAATACCTTGATTTTCTCAAAGTTTATATTTTGTACTAGTATTATAGATTTGTGGTGCTAAGCCAATTTGGTCTGTTTGGAGTATTTCAGGTCAATTTTCCACCATCTACTTGATACGGTATCATGCTCCAAGTATCATTTCAATAAATAAATAAATATCCATGGGCACGGGACAGCGCCCCATAATGACAGTTTGAATACAAGTTGCAGAATCTGACGCCGAAAAATTCAGATCCAGGAAGAAGAAAGCAGAGGGCTCACCGGTGATGTCACCAGTGACGAGGACAAGGTGAGGCCGGATTGCGCGCAGAGCGGTGCCGAGGAGCGCGAGTTCGGCGGCACGCTCAGGGGTTGTAGGTGCTGATATGGAGGTCGCTGACCTGCACCACCCAAGCCACATCACCGTCCATGGGGAAGACCGACCTCGAGACCGACGCGTCGTCGTCGTCGGCCGGTCGCCACGAGCAGCACGGCGTCGGTAGGAGGACGAGGAAGAGGAGTACGAAGAGCGGGAGCGGGAGATCGGAAGCCATGGCTGCTGCCTTGCGGGGGCGTGGGGAATCGGCGAGGAGCCGAGCGACGGAAATGCCTGCTGGCTGCTGCTGTGCGCCTGTACCGGTGCCGCCTAGAAGGAAGAAGAAGAGTGCTCGGTCCGCAAGGCACGGACGAACGTGGGCTGTGGACCGGACGAACGTGGGCCGTGGGCCGTGATCTGTGGGCTGTGGGCTGCGGGCCTGACGTGGATGAGAGAGCGAAAGGTTAGGCCTCTGAACAGTTTCTTGGGAGCCACTCGCCGACGTTTGGTTCCCGGCAGCAATCGGACAAGCCACAACGACGCGCTTTACGAGCCTACGACGCCCTGCCTCCCAGCACTAGACCCCTGGTCTACCCAGATGGGTGCGTCCATGCCATTCCTTTTGCGACCCCTACGCCTCCCCACAGTCCGCAGACTTTAAAAGGCATAGGCGTCCGTGGTAAATAGAGGAGCACGTACAAGAGAACGGGAGAGACGCACTGGGGAACAGAAACACCATGTCCAAGAAGCGTCGGACTGGGGATAAGCTGGAGAACGATGTCCAGGACGCCAAGGGCTTGGCCGTGGCCATCGCCAGCGGCGTCACAGCAAGCGCCATCGCGTCCTCGTACAACGACCAGATCCGCCCCGTCCTCGACGCCGTAGGCCGGCTCGCGCCACCTGAAGGTGACACAGGAGGGCATCCAGCTGCCAACCATCGTCGTCGGGCGATCAGTCCAACCGGGCAAGTCCAAGCAGTGCTCGAGTCCCTGGCCGGCATCAGCCTGCCGCGTGGCCAGGGCATCTGCACCCGCGTGCCTCTCGTCATGCGGCTCCAGGGCGACCCTTCCGCCGACTCGCCCAAGCTCCAGCTCGAGTACAGCAACGGTCGCGTGGTGCCCACCACCGAGGCCAACGTCGCGGACGCCATCAACGCTACCACCGCGGAGATCGCCGGCAGCGGAAAAGGCATCTCCGACGCGCCCATCACTCTCGTCGTGCGCAAGTGCGGCGTGCCCGACCTCACGCTCGTCGACCTCCCAGGTATTACGCGTGTCCCCGTGCAGGGGCAGCCAGAGGACATCTATGACCAGATCGCGAACATTATCAAGGAGTACATCACCCCCAAGGAGAGCATCATCCTCAACGTGCTCTCGGCCACGGTGGACTTCCCGACCTGCGAGTCCATCCGCATGTCGCAGCAGGTGGACCGCACCGGGGAGCGCACGCTCGCCGTGGTCACCAAGGTCGACAAGGCCCCCGAGGGCCTGCTCGAGAAGGTCACCATGGACGACGTGCACATCGGTCTCGGCTACGTCTGCGTCCGTAACCGTGTTGGTGAGGAAACGTACGAGCAGGCGCGCATTGAGGAGGCGCGGCTGTTCAAGAACCACCAGTTGCTCTCCAAGATTGACAAGTCCATGGTCGGCATTCCAGTCCTTGCTCAGCGGCTAATGCAGATTCAAGCGACCATCATTGCCAGGTGCCTCCCCGACATTGTGAAGCAGATCAATGATCGTCTCATCCGCAGCAGCACCGAGCTTGACCAGATGCCACCGGATCTCATCAACACTGGGGATGCCGTCAGAGTCTTCTTCCACATTGTCAAGAAGGTCTGCACTTCACTGGAGAAGATACTGGTCAGAGGCGAGTTTGGCGGCTACCCGGATGACTGCTACTTCCATGGCACAGCTCGTGTTGCAGAGATGCTCAACAGATATGCAAAGAAGCTGCCAGCGGAATGCCCAAGGCGCAGCGACGAGAACTTTCTGGAGGAGGAGATGCGTGTTCTGGAGGAGACCATGGGCATCAACCTCCCCAACTTCCTGCCAAGATCGGCGTTCCATGTCATGCTCAAGAAGAAGGTGGAGATGGTTAGCCAAGTACCGCAAGATCTTGTCAACGAGGTCTGGGAGTATGTTGAGAACCTGGTGGTCAAAATTTTGTTTCAGCACTCTGAAAACTTTCCACAGGTGCAGTCGTCATGCCGCCGCGCCATCTAGAGCCTGATGGAGAAGACCCGGGCACGGTCCGCGCAGCACGTCAAGGAGATGATAGAGATGGAGCTGGTGGCAGACTATACGGCGAACCCTGATTACATGAAGACTTGGGAGGCCATCATGGAAGGCCAGAAGAAGTTCATGGATTCTGTGGAGAACAATTCCAGGCCATCTAAGATCACCCCGAATGCTTTGGGGAAGTGGGCGTGTCTCATCTTAGGATGAACGTTGACTTGGCAGCGCATTTGACCCGAGGGCACGGCTGACCAAGCTTACTGGAGGAGCATAGTGCTCAGGGCTCGTCGACGGGTTGGCGCTTCATGTCCTTCCAGCGGTGTCAAACGGCTCGTGGAGAACGATCTCGAGGATGAGCTGGCCAACGAGCTCCTGGGCAACAACATGGCTGGGGTTGAGCGGATGCTCGCCCGCCGCCGAGCACCGGAACCAAAGCGCGACCGCCTCAAGAAGAGCATTGTCCTGCTTCAGCAATCCAAGGAGGTTGTTGCGAACATCATGGACAGGATTAGCGGCAGCAGATGAAGCCTAGGCAGTTTGGATGAGTATACGTTTTGATACGAACTTAATTTCTTACCGTGATAATTGGGTTACCTGAACTATATGCTGTTATTTGTTAAATAAGATTTATATACATTTCCTATCAGTTTTGATATGAACTTCGTCAATGTGTTTTGTTTAACGACCTGCTGTTTGCTGTTATGATTGGGCATTTACCACTAGCTAGTAAATTGCATCATTATCCATGAAAAGAATGGGTGTATGAACTTTCCATCCCAAACTGTAAGTCATTCTAAAAATTTTGGAGAGTCAAAGCATTTAAAGTTTGATCAAATTTATATGATAACATAATAACATTTAGGATGCCAACTAAGTATCATCAGATTCTTCATTCTTTATTAATTATATTTTCATAGTATACACATTTGATGTCATAAGTCTTTATAAATCTCTCTATAATTTTGTTCAAATTTAAAAAAATTTGACTCTCCAAGATTTTTGAAATGACTTAAAATTTAGAATGGAGGGAGTAATATTTGTTGTTATCTTGAGCCTTTTACTAACACATTTCCTTCCATTAGTTAAATTTCCGCTCTTCATTTTCCTTCTTCTTTGATATAAATCAGGTGTTCAATAAGGATGTCATGCCTAAAAGAACAAGGGATCATCTTGATAACAAACTAACTGTATACTACTGTACTAGGTTTATTAGTGTTTCATTGACTAATAATTCTACAGATTATGAAGAAAATCTGCTTGGATGGAAGAACCCAGACTGTAAATTTGATATGAGAATGAACCCTAGTTTTGGAAGGTAACTAATGGGTCAAGTACGTCGTTGTATCGAATACAAAGTCAGTTTCAATTTTCTCAGCAACACTAGTAATCATACAGCAGCTTGTTGATGGTTAATGGGTAACATGAACTGGAACTTGGGGCACTACTATGCAGGAAGTATTGTCCCAAAAAAAAAAAAAAAAAAAAAAAAAAACTAGCATACATAGCTCTGAATAAAAAACTGCAAGAAACGAGTAATTGGATATTTGCGCAGCTACATTCATCAATCTTCATATAGCCACAAAAATTATTATCATATTTCCACCGCATTCCCTGTTTGTCCTTAGTAAAATCCAGCGTGGGCAACGCTCTAATGACTATTGGGGTAGTACAAACTGCGGAGCTAGCCTGCAGCGGTTGAAGCGCAAAATTCAGAACCAGAAAGATAAGAGCAGAGAGCTCACCGGTGATGTGTCGGTCGTCGGCAGCCCTCGACAGGCCGGCAAGGAGGAAGAGAAGATGAGCGGGTGAGGCTGCGCCGCTCCTGGACGTTAATCAGCGGGTAGCGTAGCGGTGGACTGTGATTGATGCTTCCGCCGTGCGCCGTTGCCGGTGCCGGGAGAAAAGGTGTCCGGGACATCGTGGGCTGTAGTTAGCCCAGTTCTGTTTCTTATGGGCTGTAGTACGTCGACTGATTCTTAGCTGGAGTATATGGGCCTACGGAATAGCAGGACCACTTTCGGCTGATTTTCGCGCCAACGCGCTCCCTCGGGAATCACAAGTTCCGACCGACGCGTTGCACAGATGGATCGGCGTGAGAGCTGACCGTCACCGATGGATCGAGCAGGAGCAACGAAGAGAAGCCGAACGGACCAATGCGGGTACGCGAGTTAGCTTCCACCTCACGTGAT
Source organism: Hyparrhenia diplandra (assembly GCA_015847255.1). Classification (NCBI taxonomy): domain Eukaryota; kingdom Viridiplantae; phylum Streptophyta; class Magnoliopsida; order Poales; family Poaceae; genus Hyparrhenia; species Hyparrhenia diplandra. Next base: position 115,077 of record JADLZK010000265.1, on the reverse strand, counting down.
GCATTAATGGGAGCAGCAAACATTCAACGCCTTCGAAGCGATAAACAACGCCCGGAAACCGTGGCGACCCAGGCAGCGGTCGGCAGCCCAGCGCCCGCGCCGTGGAAGCTGGAATCTCTTGGGCCGCGTGGCCACAACCTTCCTTTCCATGCATGGATTAATCAAAACACACCGCACTTCGATGCCATTTATTTCCCCGGTCTCACACTAAAACTAACTGTATCCGTCAACTACGGATTACTGTAGTAGAGTATTAGACCGAAGTATTCCTACTCCTGGAGTACAGTATAGCCAAATACACAGTTCTCCTGGAGTACAGTATATCTATGAGCATGCGATTCCTCAATTTGTAGCCTAACATAAACCTTGAGGACAGATGACGCGACGTACGTACACGCCCACGTGCGCATAGAGATGCACGGAAATTATAGGGTAAGGCCTAAGGTTACTGTGACTGAAAAAGAAAAAATTACTATTACTAGCGCTAAACATGGGTCGCACACTCGTACTCCCTCCGTCCCCTAAATAGATGTCATTCTCGCTTTAAGGTAAGTCAACGTTTTAACTACTAGGTAATTATATATTAAAATATATAAATATTTATGCTAAGTAATTAGTATCATTGAAAAGATCTTTTACGCCTAGTTTTTTAATAAATTTATCTGGAGATATAAATGTTGCACGTATTTTCTACAAACCTAACCAAAAGTTGAAAAAGTTTGACCGGCACGCACCCTAAAAAACGACTTCTATTTAGGGACGGAGGGAGTACTTCCGTAGTTCTGTTCTCTGTTTACATTTACCACGCACGTCTTGTCGAAACAACGCTGTTTGTTAATTACCGGCCATATCCGAGCGCAAGACCACGACCAGGCCTGCAGCCAAATGTTGGCACGATCACGAGCGCCAAATATTAGTCAGAACTCAGTACTCCTCCGTCCACCGTCCTCCCCTAAATAGAAGTACTACTTGTTTCCAAAAAAACACATTAATAATCTTGTTCTTGTCTGGAGAGTTACTTCCGTCGTCTGTTGTGAGAGTTGTAAGAGAACTCACAGTCTGAGGCTCTATCGTAGAGTTTAAGTTTATTTATTACCATCATATTTATTACATTTTGATGATGTGCCGGTGTATTTATAGAGAAAAACTAAGACTCCAAGTCTTATTTAGACTCCAAGTCCACAATACCCAAGGGTAATAAATTGTCTTAGACTCTATGATAGAGTTCAGATTAATCTTGACTCTACCATGTAGCCTAAAACTATTTATTACCTTTTAACGTGGACTTGAGTCCAAAATAAGACTTGAGTCTTGTTTTTCTTCCTCTCTCTTTCATAAATATCTTTGCTGCCACATCACCACATCACCAAAGTGCAATAAATATGATGGTAATAAATATGATTAGACTATATAGTAGAGTCTGCGATGTGAGTGCCCTAACCAAAAAAAAAGCGAGAGCATCCTATGCAGGAGCCTGGTTATTTTGACCTCGGATTAAACTAATCCACAATCTCGCAATGAGAATGAGATGCAGGTGGCTTGGTGAAACATAGGGCGTGCGTCGTGGTTAGTGCAGAGAAAGCGGGGTATAAAATGGAGCTGGAGGTAGGCAGCGGAGAACATGAGGGCACCTTTTCCGGCGCCTTGTGCGTTAAGCTGCGCAAACGCACACACCATCTCTCGCCTGGTAAACTTGTACGGCTAGTAGTAGTAGTAAGCTTCCAAGAGGAAGATGCCAAGCTCGCCTATGAATAATCCCACGACGACGATGCACACGGCTCCGTTTCAGCGACGGAGTTGTATGTATTCGCTCAAAACAAGGAGCTTGCCTGACCCCTGCGTGCAGCTAGCATCTGTAATTCGGTACGTGTGCGAAAACACGTACTATATGTACTTTCTTCGTGTTCTTTTCTAAACGGGAGGGCCGCGCGCGTTTGAACACCACACCGTACCTCTACTGGAGTACTTAATTGGTTCATAAACTTTAGAGTCAAATTCGTCATAACGTCGTAGCTAGTAGTGCTCTCGTAGCTGCATGCGTAGACCTTGTCTTCGACTGTTTTGGATGGCGGTGCGCTGCAACGAGCGAGTTTCGGAGGCAGCAGGAAAGCATGCATATGCATCCAGACAAGTGTTCCGTTATCTTCACGGAAAAGAAGGTCTCTGCATTTCTGCAATGTCACTGACACCCATAAACCTCCATGAATGCCTGCAGCAGTGCACACTACTAGCGCTAGCGTACCCAAAACAGCAGCAGTCCAACGGACAAGAAAACAAAATAATTTATCATAGTCCACACCGGCCGGGGAAGCCATCAGGTCAATTGAAGCAAAACCATGGTAAACACTTGAGAACTTCAACACTGCTTGCCCTACTGACCATATATGTATGCTCGTTTTATTTTACCTTTAGAAGAGGTAGTGAAAAATGAAATGATCCCTCAGCAGTCAGCACAGTGACAAATACACAATGAAATACACTTATTCCTCACTGGAGTAGTAACAAATGAGTACATGATCGCTTTTTACTCGATGAAGCATTCAGCATGCATGCCAAACTCAAAGGTCCAAAAAAAAACAAGAAGAGCTTCTACCAAGCTACAATCCTAGCTAAGTTCGAACACTTATCTGAAATTCTGAACGCACAAAAACACGTAAACCCTTCTCATTCAGCTTCCTTTCTCCTCACTCGAAGCCCCGGCCCAATCTGAGCAACGAAATCGCCGAAAACGCGGCGGAACGAAGAAAAGAAGCTGAATCAGAAGCTTACGGCAGTCGTCGCGCCATGCAATTGCATCATCGTCAACCGTATCCGCAATCTGATTCAGCTCTGGCTGCTTGCTTGTCTGCTCATCAGTGCTCACTCACCAAGCACCGAACCTCCAGCGCATCCCGCAATCTCTGCTCCAATGTAGTACGAGGTGGTGTCATGTCCTGATCGACGATCCCGCGGGCCGGCCTCGCGTCATCTGTTGTGCAAGGGGTTGGAACCCGTGGGCACTTTCCTCTTGCTATCCCCGAACTTGCTGTCGGCGGGTGATGGCGCTGGAGCCATCGGCGGCGGCAGCCGGGCCGTCGTCGTCGTCGTCGTCGTCGTCACAACGAACGGCGACGTGCGGGCGGCGTCGACGGACGTGAAGACAGTTGAGCCGAGGAAGGAGGAGTGGACCAGGACGGCGACGAGGAGCCACGGCCCGACCAGACCGCCGGCCACCGGCCTGTCGCCTCGGACCATACTATCTCAGACGAGAGAGTAGACGGCCACGGAGTCTGGACCTGCCAATGCCGGCCGCACTGGCGCACACTGCACGTCAACACCAACGCCGCCGCGCGCGCAGGCCGCAGCTCTGGCGTCTGCCGGCGCAGCCGTGGCGCGACTAGCAGTGGGAGGGCGGAGGGGGGAATAATTAGGCTGCGGCCTGCGGCGCGCCGGCGAACTAGGAGTGCGTCCCAGGTGCACGTCAACGGGGGAGCGGGCATGCACAGCACCGGGAGAGCAGCTGGGAGCAGGCTGGGGGCGAATGCGTGTTGGTGATGACAGGCCGGGGGATTGTGGTTGGACTCGCTCGGTTTATTATCGCTGATCCAAGTCCAACGCCACTACGCCACTGGTGTGTCCTCGGCGAGTAGTGCGTATAAAAGTGGCGAGGCGACTGGGGATCTAACGCGATGTGGACAAATCAGATCACCGCACCTGCAGGTACGGCTGTATTACCGCTGGGCCATTACACCCTGGATGCGTGAAAAAAAAAAGAATGTGAAAGGAGGTTTGGTCAAATGTCTTCCAGCCTACAATTATATCCATCGGTACGACTCATCGTAGTATAGACACGGGGCGTACCTACAACATAATACTTTAGCTAAAAAACGTAGGACATCGCACGTGACATTTGAGCTACCACGCAAACTGGAAACAAACAGAAGAACCTACTTATAATCAACAAATACTGGAGTAGTATATGTTAATGTTCAGTGATGAGGCTATAATTAACTTAGCTAAAGAGGAAGCATTTACTCTTAATATATTTTTTTTGAAACCAGGCTTTTTGCCTGCATCGCATTAAAGAGAAACCTGAAAGTTTTTTTACATCCTTGCGAATACCCTAGCGAGGTGCATGGGGAAACGCAAAGACGGGGCACACTAACACAGAAAGCACCGGCCTTCAACGCGGGAGCTGAAGAGGTTGTTACTAGAGGGAAAATTAGTTTTGCGACTGAGGAGAGTAGCTGTCGAATGTGTGCAATGAAAAACAAAACATGAAAACAAAGTTAGAGAAGATCCTCTAGCTCCATATCCTCGCCACCAGTTAATATTGATGGCTAGATCGGTGGCTATGTCACAATGCATTAGGTCGAGGTACTCGACCAAGTTGGAGAGTCAATAATATGAAAACAACTATCAAGTACCACCATGTCTGCTCAATGATTCACACCAAAATGAATCGAGCCAACACAATGGATCAAAAGGTCTCTAGCTCCGTATCTTCGCCACTCGCTAATATAATATTGATCGCTAGGTCGATGGCTATGTTACGATCCATTAGATCACAAACTCAAAGGGAATTGCTATATTTCAAGTGCTTGAATTTTAAAGATGATTTCAGGATATAGTCTAATCCAATTAAAAATGGCAACTAAAATTATACAATTCTCAATTTCTTTTTCTATAGCCAAACAATGACAAAAATTACTTATAGCTAGAGCAACACAAAAAATCCAGGCAACTAAAATATAGAACAAGTGTGCAAATAAATACATCCTCTCCATGCTATCTGCACTTGCAGGAACGAAATTGACCTAAAACAAATATCCTGACAGTTTTCTTTCCCCTCGAGCACGACAGTGGACAAAGGCAGAGGTCCCAACTCCCAACCTTGAACCCCTAAAACCCCTCTAGCGGCACCATTCGTGGTGCTGCACTATTTTGATTTACTAGTAGAACAGATGTTACTCTTACTCAACTTGCCCAGCCAGCCAGGCACGTCTGGTGTGTGCGACTGCGATCGTAGCTCCAGCCACTACAGTACAATTTTCTGACAGACCAATGTCCTTCGCCGGTTTCACCCTACTGAAGACGAGACAGACTCGCCGGTGGATCCAAGGGGAGAAAAGAAGTTTCTGCTGCCGGCGGGTCGTGCGGGGAGATCACGTGAGGCCAGCGCGACTTGGCATGGCAGAATCTTGCGAGGCCGTTTTCAATTGTTCCGCCTCGCCTGGCTGCTTGCGACGGTCAAACGTGGCAGAACGTCTTACGCCGAACGCCGTGGTGGTGTTTCTGTAGTCCAGACTCCGCAAGTAGCTAAGCAGTCCGGGGACCTTTCTTCTACTAGTGCTAGTGCTAATGACAGATTTTTTTATAGCAAAACAATGGCAGAAGTTTTCAGCTAGGACTTCTCTTAACCAAGTTTTCTGCTAGTTCTGGATGCTGTACTTCTCTTTTTGAAACTTGCTACTGACTACTGACTGCCTTAGTCCAAGAGAAGCCCATTGCGTGAAAAAAAAAGTCCAAGAGAAGCAAGGGCAATTAGTCTAAACAAGCCTTTTTTTTCTTTCGCAAAACGTTTGCCGAACCTCGATTGGGCCCATTCCTACACTGGCCCAAAAGGTGCTTACATGGCCTTGGGCTAAAGGCTTAGTGCAAGTTACTCATGTACGCGCTGGAAGCACCTACGATTCTACGGCCCAGGAAAATGAAGGTCCAGGCATCTATTCTACGGCATGAGCATGACACGGTTAACCCACAAATTCCATGAAACATCTTCAGATACCCCGTTCAGATCCTTGAAATTTAAATCATTCCAAAATTACAATTAGGCACATATTAATTAAGCTAATATGGTTGTATATGGAATATATGCTATTGTTAGCCATGCAAGGAAGTTTGCTTATATGAGCCCATTTCGGGCCGGGTTCTGTCTACCGGCGATCTTTGTGAGAAAGATCGGGCCTACCGATCTTTGTGAGAGAAAATATCGCTAACCTACTTCTACCGATAAGCCGCGAACAGGCCTTGTTACATTTCTACTATCGGGACGCAAGTTGAAGAGCGCGCTACAAGTTAATAGTAGAAATATAGCATGGTGCTCTATACAATCAACTAGGTCGGGAGTCGGGAGGCGCGCTTCGCCGCGCCTGTAGGACTGCAGGTGTGATCAAGGCGTATTTGGACTCAACTGAAAGTACGGAACTTCGGTTGAAATACAACGTGTGCTATATTAATAATAACAGATTGGATTGTTTGTGTCATATATGTATTTCTCAAAAACAAAGATGTGTAATAAATACATAAAAATCGAAACTATATTTTGTTTGTACTTTAGAGTCTGCAACTATGCCTTGAGTCCATCTGCATGATTACCCACCTCCGTGCACCCTGCAAGCACCATAGGAGCAATTTTTTTACCCTACAGAGATGAAAAAATTGTTACAGTATCCCTAAATTAGCAAGAGCAGTATGAATGAAAAACTCAGATCACAAAAACTGTTTAGCGCAAAGGATGAATCATTGCTGCCATGATATTAGGCTGTACTGGTAAACATAAAATTACATAAATAATATTTGTGGCTGTGGTTGTGATTTGTAGAAAAAGATGATTAATTTTTTTATCAAATTTATGGGACAACTACACTACCTTCGACCTGATATGAAATGTGGATCCTTTCCCGTGATCTAGAGAGCACGATCGACACTGATGTTTGACTGGTGCAGGTAGCATTTCTCTTCCTGTTAGACCAAAGAAAGCCGGTTTGACAACTGAGGCTGTACTGGTGTTGGTATAAATTAACGCGAACAGAGAAATCCGCAAGCGCCGCGGATACCGATGTAGCTTTCACCCGGAGTATTCCGAGTATCGATTTTCCACGGGGAACGTGAAGTGTACTAGAAAGGTTTAGAACGTCCCTAAAATAATAATGGTAATGATGTGGGAAGAGAGGGTTAAGTTTTCTAAGTATTCTAATGAGATCTAAATAATCAAAGGCTTACTTTTACTTTACTTACGTCGAACAACGGTACCGTCCCCGATCCTCGAAAAAGACTGGGAAGGGGTGATCGGGAGAAAGGCCGCCAAAAAGCTCTACTGAATCACCAACCCGAACGTGGTGGAATACAAAGACCGACAGTGGTCACCCACCCCCGCTACCACAACTAACCGTGGGATTGGGCGCAAACTCGGGTAAACTCTAGTCTAGACACCACGCCTACACTATCGATTACTACTCTAGCCACATATGATAACTAGAGCACTCAATACGAGCGGAGATCCAAGTAAATATGGTAAAGTAAGAACTGAAAGTAATTAAATAGAATAAATAGAAATAATAAATGAAGAACACGGAGATTGTTGAAGACGAACTTGTTGCAGCCAGAAGTACAATGATGATGAAGATCCGGCAGTCCGGATCTCCAAATTTCTCCTCGCCTCTCTTCTTGATCTTACAACTAGATGAACTAGAAGAACTAGAACTAGAACTAGAACTAGATGAACTAGACAACTAGAGGACCTCTCTCTCTTCTAATATGAAACCCTAGTTTTTGCTCGTCCGATAGCTAATGAGGAGATGATGTCTCTTGGGGCGCCTTGGGGGCTGCTTATATAGTCCGAAGGAGGTACCAGGTGTTGGATTTGATTACAACTCGTACTCTTCCCGTCGTCGTCGGATCAAACCGACATTAAACATGTGGTTTAGATCGCGTGTCAAAGTCGGTTGAGGAAGCTTAAGAAGCGCGGCCGATGGCGTGGGGGGAGGCCGGCCGGCCTTAATATTGGGCGGTCGGCCCAAGATGGGCCCCACCTGGGCTGAGCTTTGTGGGTGCGTGCGTGTCGTCGTGCCGTTTCGAATTGTATTAATTCGCGTCAAACGGAGTCCCGGATGAGGGAGTTATGCCCGTTTTACCGAACCCCGCTCTGCGACCGATATCTTCCTCGATTACGGACTCCGAATATGGCAAATGATATATCCGTTTCGATCATCTCGACGAGCTCTTCGCAATGTTGTACTTTGATTCTTCATTTGAAGTACTTCTATGTTGCTCTTTTGTAGGAGTTGGATCGAGTACGATTGGGACACGCCTTGGAGTCGTATGTCTTCATAACTCTCGCTGTTTTCTCGCTTAGTCCCCCGAAAAATCACAACTTCACCAAAACTCATGGAAATTGTCGCTTGTAAGCCCTAATAAGGTGATCTAATTATATTTTAGTCCTTCTTCATATTCAGTTGACAAGTAAAAGTATACGTTAATATGTGTCAACAACTGGAAGTGCCAGCATCAGATTAGTGGCAAGAACAAAGTCTGATACCTGCAGATTGTATTGGTGTAATTAGAAAGAAGCACAACCCTGCTGCTGTGCTGCAGGTTGTATGACTAATACTACCTGATGTATCTGTTTTGGCTAAATAAAACAATAAAGAATGTGCTTGAATTTTTTTTTCATAATATGGCAATGAATGTATATGTAGCTGCATCAATTTTGCCTATAGATATAGAGAGTTTTACTACGCTTGGAATTAATATCAGGCCTCCATTTCGTTAGACCTAATGGTTAAAAAGTCGGAGGAACTAGATAGGAGGAACTAAGTGGCGTGCGTGAAACCATAGGACGGGAACCGAATTATACTTGAATTTTGAAGGGTACAATGGTCCTTTTAGATCTGAAGTAAAAAAATGTTGTTAATTCGCCGGGCGGCGCTTCCGGACGCTCCCCCCTTCCCCTTATCGGACAACGCCGCCCGCCCGCCACCGTGGCACTTCCCGCCGCCGTCCCCCATCCCCAGCCCCCCTCCCTCCCCTGGTCCTGCCGCCGCCCCCCACACCGTCGCCGCCGCGTTCGTTGGAGGGATCAATCATGATACCATGCTCGTCTGGGATGTTAGCCACTGAATCTCCTATTATGTAATTTTATATTTTAACCTTATACTTGTGTTATAACTGAGCAGTATTACCTATGGGAGTGATCCTAAGAAAGAAAAGGAGAACGGTAATAGATTCATAGGCCACACCAGTTCCAAAATCAGTTATGTCGATGCCATCTGCCCAGCACAAAACGGAGTCGGACCAAGGGCACACTGTGTCATGTTGGTTGTCAAGAAAGGCATCAAATTGTGACACAAATTTACAGGTTTTGTGCATCCAAACTCTTTTTTTTAACAAATATTATAATTGAAGTATGGAAAAAATATTGCGAACATTGCCAACCATAAGGACTGCCAAACCGTTGGATCTGAATTCTCAATAGGCGATGTGGTCTATCCAGGAAGAACAACTGTTGGCATCTTGATTTGTGCTGAAACAAAGAAAAAGAAACATCACTCCAGTGTTGGACCACAGTAGGCGGAAAGCACCAAAAAGCTAATTAATCTGAGAAAAACAGAAAGAATGGAAGTAGAGCATATGAGCATCATTGAAGCACTACACAACTACCATGTCATTATTGGGTCACAAAATCTGTGCACGGGATGAAGAGCCATGGGGAAAAAAATCTGAACTCCCTTTTGTAGTTACAGGAGCAGCAACTCATTCGATGAATCAAATACTGCGAGCTCTGTTTGGAATGTTTGGTGAGGCATGTAAGAAACTAAATGAAAAAGTGTTAAACCAGATCGACTAGGTTAGGTGTCCAGTGAGTACTTCTAGTGATTGAATTGGGTAATAACATCCTACTTTGACGATCTACTAGAACGTATGAGGGAGGAGCACCGCAGCAGTAGGGATCGGGGATGGAGAAGTGAACACCATACCAGATCCGGTCGGAGGTGCAGGAGGAGCAGAGGAGCTGGATCCGTCGGCCATTGGGAAGAAGGGGTCGGTGCAATGGCGTCGCCGGCGGTGGTCTTCCCGTCGCTGTCAGCGCGTCCCTCTGATCAGAAAGGGGAATATCGGTGGGAGTGGCGGCTCGGAGAGAAACCTCGTACCTAGAGCCCTGGCCCCCACCTCCTTTATATACTGATGCGCGACAGGGGCGCACCAGCCATCTTTGGGCTGGGCGCCCCCGATCAGGGCGCGAGAAACAAGGTTGGGCCTAGTCGTTGGACTGGGCCTGTGGAGATCAACCTAACAAAAAGAAATCTCGAAATAAATTAGGAGGGGAAGGATGAACCTGCAGCCTTGGCCATGCTCTAAGATCCAAACAGGTGCCAGTCGTTGGAGGAGATAGAGGAAGGCAGCAACGTGGTACTGCGAGGTGAGCCAAGCAGCCACAACGACCATCTGTGGGGAGGCTGATCGACGGAGGCACCGAGGAAAAGGAGGGGAGAAAGCTCGCGGCTACCACCGTGGACTCTGTCGGAAGAGTAAGACAAAGAGTTAGGGAGGAGGACCGTAGGAAAGCGGGGAGGCGAGGACACCTTAACCGACCGCATCTCGCACCGTTCTTTGCCATCTCTCGCATCGCCATCGCCACCACTCTCCTTGTCTTGCTGGCAGTGATGATTGATTGGAAGGACCGAAGGAGGAAGCAGCGCGCCTTTGCGTGCCGCCGGTGTGTCGGGAGGAAGAGATGACGAAGCGCCCCGCCCGCTTAGCTGCCGTGCGCTTGCTGTCGGCAGGGGAGACGAAGAGGATGAAGCCGGTGCGACAAAGTGAGGGGGCCAGCGCCGCATCCACGCGACGCCGACGATCGCAGAGGAGGACGGCAAAGAGGAGGCGGAGGCAGCAAGGAGCCTAGGCGGTTTTTGGGGCATCGATGGGTGGCGGCAGTGCGCGGCATCCACGAGCACTGTGATTGTGGAGAGGAAGAGGAGGCGGAGCGGTGGCGGCAGCTGGGAGCCGACATCCGAGGCGGCGGCCGCCGGTGGAGGGGAAGAGGATGGAAGCGGAGGCGGAGGCATCGAGACGGTGCGCGACTTTTTTTGTTTTTACCCTGCAAGCTGCGGAGACCATGACGTTATTGGATAAAAAATCAAGAGAGAGGAAACGCAGGGTGACACATGCACGAATCCACGTGGGCGTGCATGATTCGTAAACAGTAGATGAACAGTAACCGGAGCGCCCTCCGCGCGCGGATCCTACGCACTATATGAAGTTTCGTTCATATTTTCATCTCCCATCATATGAATTTAGGATAGGTTTATATGTGGATATTGGAAGTTGTGGAATCTTAAGTTCAAATTCAGATAGCCTAACCCATTAATAGATTTCAGCTCCTCAAAAATAAAAGTATTCAAATGGCCTCTAATGAAAAACATTTTAATTTTAACTTTATACCTCTCTTTAGAAAAAGAGATATTAGATCACGCTTATTACAGCAAAGTCACAAGATCCATACCTAAAACCATACCTAGCTTCCAGTTGGTATTATCAATATGACTAGGTTAATGCCGGTGTTGTAGCAGAAAAAATGATACCACGACATTACATTGCAGGTTTGCAACATACTACGTCATTTGCTACGATATTTCATTGTTCTTCTTTTGCGAAGTTCGTCGTTTGTTGTCGTCTTTGCTCTAACTTGCTACCCAACAAGTACCGACTTGAGCACGTATGATGGTTAGCAAAATCTCTCCGACAAATTGCATCCGGCGTAATAGAAAATAGGCATATCATTTTCTCAAAAGCGCCGAATCCCGCCTCACAATCTCGGCGGGAGGATTAGCGGTTCCCAAACCCAACTCAACTCCGAAAATCACCGCCGCCTTTGCAATTGTGCCAACACCACCACGTGTACATCTCCATGCGCAAGTGTGTTAGCAATTTCGCAATCAATTTCAAAAGGCGAAGTTAGTGCACTAGATTCTAAATGCATATGCAAGCCAACATCAACCTAGAGGCACTTCATCATCGGATTAGCCGTGGCATTCCCTCTTGATAGTCGGCTATCTATCCTAAATGTGATCACACTCTCTATAGTGTTTTGATCACCAAAAAGCAAACCCTATCAAGTTATAACTTTGCCTTGATCTCCGGGTCCTTTCCTTTCCATCCTCGTGAGCTCGATGATCCACAATGTCCATCATCAACGTCCATGTCCATGATCATGTAGCTCCACATCATCCATGCAATCCTATCTCTTAAGCACACTTAGAGCAAAGGATTAGCATAATAAATCGTTATCAATTTCCAAAACCAAACATGAGATTTCAGGGGGTGTGCCTTCGCTAGGCCAATAGGTCGGACACCTCCACTAAGTGCCATGGACCGTGTCCCAACAGCTAGTCCGAAGGAGCATCTCATTGCAACATACCGAATTGTTCTCCTGAATCCATTTGAATATCTGATGTGCACTTGCCGGACTTTGAGTACATGTCAAATAGCATTGTTGCAACAACCATGTCATGATCATGCGCTCTTCGTAGCCCCCTGCTCGAAAGTATGCTCGGGTCGCGCCCATTGAAGGGCCAAGATGGGGACTAGAGGAGGGGGGGGGAATAGTCCTTTCTAAAACTAATCGCACCGCTAACCAAAACTAATGTGGAATTAAACTTACCGGTTTAGCCAAGACTTCACCCCTCTATCTATGACTCTAAATCACCTCACAAAAAGATCCTACACAAGAAGAGTGAGGTGACAAGCCTAGCTTGAGCTCCTAACCGTTTCTATTGCAAGGTCACACAAACCTATGCTCTAGTACTTCAAGCACGGGTGAGCTCCTACACACCTCTACTAAGCAAAAGCACAAAGCCCATAAGCTCACTAGATGCACAATGGACAAGACAACACACGCCTAACCCAAATAACTTAGCTACACAAACTAAGCAAGGTAACTAAACAAGCTACACAAGCTAGATAGTTACAACTATACTACTCAAGCACAAGCACAAAGTATATATGGTAAGAACAAAACTTGTGATGAAGAGATTGCAAACCACCGCGAAGTGTGGACACAAGATGACACCGGTGATTTTTTACCGAGGTCTCGGTAAGCTAGCCAACTTCCCCCCTACTCCTCGTTGTGTCAACCAACACCTTGGTGGTTCCACCGGTTTGGCGATTCACCCACTTGATGATTCACAAGCTTATGGTTACTTGGCGGTTCGGTGCGTCTCTCGCTGTTTCTCTCCACGTCCTTGCCTTGTCCCGTAGCGTTGATTGCTTTCGGCCCCGGTGGTTGAAAATTTCTCTTCGGCCGCGCCGCAGCTGTGTGACCAAGCACACCGCCGCCGCGGACGGCCCAGCGATCGCCCGCCGCCTTCCGCATCCGGCGGCCCGCGCCCGGCCGCCGGTTCATGCCGTACCCGCCTCCGATGGCGCCTTGGCGGATGCGAGGTGAAAGCGGCGGTGGCAGCGCGAGCCCCCGGACCTCGTCTTGCGTTACGCCCGACACAGCGCTGGATGAAGTGCGTCCCCATCGGCATCGTTCGTGTGATATTCGATCATATGCCTCGCTTGCTATGCCGCGTTGTGTTTGTGCGTTCGTAGCCACGGGAGCGCGTGGCGGTACCCGCGCCCACCTCTCGCCCGGGTCGGGAGGCCGCTTTCTTCGCCGAGATCTGGACCGCCTAGCGGTGACACGTCGGTAGGGTTAGAAAAGTCTGAAAGAGAGAGTTGATGCGCTAGCGTGTATCGTAACGTGAATACGGGGTGAAACTTAGACGAGGATGGAAGGGTATAAAGGCCTAACGCAATGTTGTCTTTCACATTATCCTAAACAATTTTCTTATTTATTTAAATTCTTTTATTCCGTTTCTCACTAATAAAGTGAAGAGTAAGGGTAAACTTAAGCTTCGTTTTACAGAGCAAGGGTAAAATCTCAACATGGTGAAAAGCGCGGTAAAATCACAATTGCCCTTCTTAACAAGGGTAGAAACGCAATAGGGCCAATATAAATTGTACATGTAAATTGTGTAGACTGTTGAGGAAATAGGGATTCCGATAGAGAGTGAGAAGTGAGCGGAGGCCACCGACTACGTTGAAGACTCCGCCCTAACGGAGAGAGAGATTGAGAGCAACGACTAGGCTAATAGGAATTATGGTTTCATAAATGAGCTCAACTCCCTTTTCACGAGCACGACCCCCCCAACCCCCAACCCTTATATAATAGATCACTATACAAGGAGAGGCCTTATTACACAAATGCCCTTAGGCTGTACAATTATATTGCACAATATCCGTAGGTAGTACAAGTTCCTTTGGGGACATCTTGAAACTTCTTGATCAACCACCTAGTCTCATGGATCGTCGCTCATGATCATCTAAGGCCCATAGGGAGCCCATGTCAGCCTACTATTACGCAGATAAGCCTCGAGCCGAGTCTCCACCGATCTAGGGATAACCTGCAATCGCACTATTCAATCCGAGCCTTCGTGCGTACTTAGGGCAACCTTCGTTGCAGCCTTCCTTCTAGTCCTTTCTTGTCTTGGGGGCCTCCACCATGGTCCTTCTTCTAGGTCTCCGTCGTCTTGAGGGGCCTCCACTATATATGGTCCTTCTTCCGGGCCTCTACGCCATCTTAGGGGAAAAAGCGGGCGTCACGAGAGTCCGTACACCTCCCGTTAAATGCGGCCAATGACGTGGCTTCTTCTGATTGGATCGGCCTCCCGTCCGTGCAGCGGAATCTGCTCGCTCCACTTCTCGCCCTTCGGGCACGCTCGCTGCGCGTGCCAATGGCTCGATTAGCTGTCGTCGTGCGTATTTTTGGCCTGTCGGCTCGACATCTCGCCAAGACGCCCACACGAGGAGCCACCGGGTTTCATCGTATTCCTATCGGCGCGCCTGATATCGTGTACGAGGAGCAAAGCGGGACTCCTGTTTGAATCTGCCGATCCGGCTGGCGTTAGCGGCAGCCATGGCGCAAGAGCGCGGTAGCGGTGAATCCTTAGTCGACGGCGACCCGCGGCCACATCGTTGAGTGAACAACATGTTGTTCACACGGGCCGGCCGAGGCGCTAGGCGGCGCGGCAAAGCAAATCGAATCGGTGTTGGAGCACGCCGATCCTTGGCGTCATTCTTCGGGGAAGCGGCCAAATCGGTGTTGGAGCACGTGCGCCGCGACCTCGGCGATGAGTCAAGAAACGAGCCGATGTGAAGCCCGTGCGCACGGGCGGGGAGGCGTGCCTGCGGTTGGAGGCTTGGAGCCGATCTTGCAGCGCCGCGGCATGCAAAAAGCGAAAGTGTATCTGGCGTGGAGCGTTGATGGCCTTGGCGACACGCGGCAGGCATCGGGAGGAGGAGCCGTACCAAAGGCTCCCGTGCGGCAATCCCGTGCGCTAGTTTTTTCCATCTTAGGAGGCCTCCACCACGATTCTTCTTCTAGGCGTCCACCGTCTTGACCTCGTCCTCTAATGGTTCGTCATGGCTTCGACTTATCTTCGTGGAGCCTCTTCAGAGGGAGTTGCCCCACGTTCCATATGGGACCCCCAATATGCACAGTTGGCCATTAAGAGGAGCAATTCTATACAAAAATTTACACATCTTAGGACCCTTTTGGAGCACACGATTTTTTCGTGTTACTGTATTTTTCTTATGAAAAATGAACTGGTTTACCCAAAGTAAAAAAAATCCACCTACTTTTTTAGTCGGACATCCTCTGACTATTGGAACAATAGATAGTTAGAACAACTCATGTCTAGTGATCATGAATACATAGCCGACTTTCAATACATAATGAGCTTCGACCTACTTATCTTGTATATGGTTCAGACTCATGACCGTGCTTACATGGGGGGGACGAGGTCTGATTCCTATGTATTGAGGTTTGTTGCACCACACGAACATATTTGTCAGTACTAAAATATTTTAAGGATCGACTTTTGTCTTTTCATCTGCAGGGCCTCTTTTGTTTTCTTTATCAAAAAAATGGTGGTGTCACTTTAGCCTGTAAGTACATTTCTTTCCGGACATGCACGGTTGTGAGGCCAACTTGATCTGGCTTCTCACACTTTCCATTTTGGCAAATGAAAGTACAGACGGTGCAAAAAGGAGCTACAGTGTGGGGAGACTTCGATCCGAATGACATCTTTTAATCTTCCGTGATGATGCGTACGCGAAACATAAATACTCACTCGCCACTGTAGCACAGCGTCAGCAGCAGCGAGGGGCGATGTCGTGCAACTGCGCCCGCCACAGCGCTACGAGCAGGGGAGGAGCAAGCCCAAACAAGGGCAGAGTGAATGCGGCGGAGCCACGCCATGATGAGTTCTCGCCGGTCGTTTTGCCTCTGCCGGCCCCCGCGCTCTGAAACTGGCAGTTCAGGCGCGCGCTCGGCTCGGCTCGGGCGCGTCGTCACCGTCACGTTGCATGACGCGCACATGGCCCAAGGGCGCGTGCCTGCCGTGCCATGCAGATGCGCAGCAGCAACCTGAATCGTGCTCTGAACCCGATTCGATCGATCGATGCGTGCGTGCGTGCGTGGCTTCCTCCGTCCGCTCCCCGGCCGGCCCTCCGATCCGCCAGGACGGGGGCGCGGTGTGGCGGCGTACGAACGCAATCACGACGGCGCGGGGAGGGACGCGCCGCGACGCGACGCGATATCTGGGGGTGCGGAACGAGGCTGCTACTCCACTTGTCGCCCACCGCGCGCGCCTCGTTCGCCGGCCCGCGCGAGCGGCACAGCAGCATGATCGTGTCGTCGACGACGCGCGCGCGCGTCGGTCGCGGCAGGGCGGGGCGCATCATGGCGCCGGCATGCATGCAGGGGCCGGCGGGATCTCATGCCATGCCCATCCCCATTGGCGACCTCGCGAGCTAGCTGCCTAGAGCGCGCGCGGATCGATCGGAGAGGGAGGGCGCCGGGCGGGCCTTGTTGTAATCATGGGCCAAGATTTGAAACCACTTGATAATCGTGGCGCCATTAGTGGCATTAGCCTGTGCCCTTTTTCGAGCGGATCCTGTTTTGTTCAATCCTGCGTCCACGCAGGGATAGATTAGATTAGAGTAACAAATCCGTCTACTCGCTCGATCGTACTATAGTCTCTCTGCTGCCGGTAGCTGCAACCCTCGCGCAGGCCGGCCGGCGAGGAGTGTATTCCAAGACACAATGATTGTGTCGCGCGGGGAGGCGTGGATTCGTAAAGTGGACGTTCTCGCTCGCTCGCTGGCTGCTGCTGCATAACATGGGCCTTGACCGAGGCAGCCGTTCAGTCAGGCATCCACTGCACACACACATACACGCATGAACGGCATGACACGAGCGCTTTCTTCTCTCCGGTCCTGGCCACTCCACTCGCCTTCCAGTCCAGGCAATCTTTTGCCCCCTCCGTTTCCCTCACAACTTTCGGTCCTGTTCCAGGCCTGATCGATCAGCTCCATTTACACGCCCTTTTTCCCCCTCCTGTCTCCATTGCTCCAGCCTAGTAATTATATTACCCTACTAGCCTTTGCCCCCACAAGGCCATCGAAAGGCGTGGCAGCCAAGTAATGCTATCAGATGCATGGAGCTGGTCAGGTCAGGTCGTCTGGGCACCGGCACCGGGAGCGAACGATCGAATTCAAGCGAAAAAAAGGGGAGGCCTTTTGCTGTAATGTCTCAGGCCAGGGGGAGGACGCCATGATTCTTGCGAGGCCGGGCGAGATCATAAGCGAAAGACAAAAAGGCCGAAAGGCGCATCATGCTGCCACATGACACACCCCTATACAAAAGCTAGCCCTAGACACACACCAGGAGAAGCATCCATCCATCCATCTCGCTTCCACGCCAATTAAACGTAGCATAGCCCGGCCGGTGTACACCGCAACCTTGTTTGCGTTGCGACCCAGCTGCTGCGGCTCGATCCTCCAATCGGATCGATCCATGGGTGGTCACGGCGACCGCCGCCGCCACCACCACCAGGAAGTCGGGGTGCTCGTCGACGACGAGGAGGAGGAGCTGGAGCACCACGCCAGGGAGGCCTGCGGTGGCGCCACGAGCGGAGTGGTGGAGCTGGAGCAAGGGCTAGGCGATGCCGGTGGTGGTCAAGACGCTGCGGGCATGGTGTTCGAGGCGAGCAGTAGCGTGGGGAGCGTCAGTGCAGCAACCATGGCGCCGCCCCAGATCCTCGGCTGGCCGCCGCCGCCGCCGTCCGAGCCTCCACAGCAGCAGCTCCACCCGGACCACCACAGCGTCGGGCAGCATCATCAGTCCCCGTTCTTCCCGCTTCTGCCGCCGCTTCCCCCGCAGCCGCCCCCACCGCCGCCCTTCTTCGCCGACTTCTACGCCCGGCGCGCGCGCCCAGTTCGCGTACGATCACCACCACCACTCGGGCGGCGGCGGCCCGTCCACGTCGTCGGACCCGCTCGGCCTCGGCGGGCTCTACATGCACCACGGCGGGTCCGGGATGATGATGCCCCCGGCGTTCGCGTCGTCGCCGTTCGGAGATCACTTCGGGCGGATGAGCGCGCAGGAGATCATGGACGCCAAGGCGCTGGCCGCGTCCAAGAGCCACAGCGAGGCCGAGCGCAGGCGCCGCGAGCGCATCAACGCGCACCTCGCGCGCCTCCGCAGCCTCCTGCCCAACACGACCAAGGTATGCAGCTTTTGCAACGCATGCATGTGTCCGCGTGCAAGTGCGCGCGAACTCCATTGCTGATAGCTGCTGCTGCTGCTGGCTCTCCATCCGACGATCGATGGTACTAGTAGGGCTGAGGTACTGTAGGAGACATGAGCCGCCTAGTTGACGCGGAAAAGAGAGACCGGCGAGGGAACAAAAAGCTCGCGATGCGGGAGTTACTGCCGGGCCTCTCCCAGTGACGAGAGACAAACACGCGAGCGAGTGTCAGTCTCGGACATGAACAGTGGCAGCAAAGATAAACAAAAAGCTGGCTGGCCATCTCGAGAGATCCTCCTCCTCTCCATCTCCATCCCAAGGATGGCTCTCTCTGCAGAACCTGCATCCCAACCATACTCTACTGTACTCCTCGTGCTGCACTGTTAGTAGTTCTTAGTGCACCACAAACCATAGTAGGAGTAGCTTAGTAGTAGTAGGCGCAAGCATTTGCATTTGACCCAGCCCCAGGTAGGCGCGATAGCAGAGCATGTATAAAAGAATCGGGAGTGGTGATGGTTTGTTGCCCCACTTGAGACCGAAAAGCTAGAGCGACGACGACGACATAGATCGCTTGGCTTGTGGAAGCGTGCGTGCGAGCACCACTAACAGCGCGACAACGACATCAACAACCTATGCGTTGCACTAACATTTTGTATTGATTACCAGCCATCTTCGTGCTCCAAGTAGGAGGGGGCCGGTCCGGTGAGTGAGTGAGTGAGTCCCACGGCACGCTCGGCTCGGTAGCATGCATGCCCACGGCGGGCGGGCACGCATGACCTCCTTTTGGCCTGCATCAGCATGCGTACACCGCATACTCTCATCATTCTGGCAACTACGCGCTAGTGCATGCTGGCCCGTGTGTGCGTTGTTTAGCTACCTAGCCTTGTTTTTCCTTGCGATTTACTCCTCCTCCTCACTGTGATCATGTGCGCGCGTGTCACGTGTTTGCAGACAGACAAGGCGTCGCTGCTGGCGGAGGTGATCCAGCACGTCAAGGAGCTGAAGCGGCAGACGTCGGAGATCACGGAGGAGGAGGCGTGCCCGCTCCCCACCGAGTCCGACGAGCTCACCGTCGACGCGTCCAGCGACGAGGACGGCCGCCTCGTCGTGCGCGCCACGCTCTGCTGCGACGACCGCGCCGACCTCCTCCCCGACCTCATCCGCGCGCTCAAGGCGCTCCGCCTGCGCGCGCTCAAGGCCGAGATCACCACCCTTGGAGGCCGCGTCAAGAACGTGCTCGTCATCACCGCCGACGACAGCGCCCGCGCCGGCGCCTGCCAGGGGAGGCGGCGGCGGATGACGACCAGCAGGAGGAGCTGGCGCCCATGTCGCCACAGCACACGGTCGCGTCCATCCAGGAGGCCCTGCGCGCCGTCATGGAGCGCACGGCGTCGTCGTCGGCGGCCGAGGACTCGGGAGCGGCGGCATCGTCAGGCGCCGCCGGGCTCAAGCGGCAGCGCACGACGAGCCTTTCGGCCATCCTAGAGAACAGGTCCATCTAAAAGCTAACATATATCACTTGATCATGAGATGTGCAAAACGAAACGAGAAACAACAGTAGAAACAAACACCACAAATCTATCTCGCTCTGATAGTCTATCATAATACCCTAGTAGCTACTTATGGATGACGGTGCATGTTTACCACGACTATTTTTTTTTAGTTTATTTTTCATTTATTTATAGTCTCCCTCTCCTGTGTATTGATCTCAATCGGTAGCGTGTGTCTCTGCATGCATGGGATATCCTGATCAATCAAATACAACGATTCGTTTTTTCTTCTCTCTCTTACCAGCAGCAGATCAAATCCTCAGCTCGCTGACCGCTATTACTGAGGACACATTGAGTAGCATGACTTGATACAACTAGGATTTCAGTTCCTTTCTTGATATAGTAGTTGGTCATTAGTTAAACACTACTAATGTAGAAGCTGTTGTTACCCTGATAGTGTTGAAGTTGCTATGGCCCTGTTTAGTCCCCATTCTTGTCAAAAATTTGGTGCTTTAGACCATCATTTTGCAAAATGGAACTAAACACCATGGTGTAAAACCCGCAAATGTTGGAGAATTTTGCATCCAAGAGACCCAAAAGAGGACAAAAATGTCGTGGGGGCACATGCTGCGTAACACTAAGGCCCTGTTTAGTTCCACTTCTTTGCCATTTTTTTTTCGATCGTATCATTTTGTAAAATGGAAGTAAACACCATGGTAAACAACCAACAAATATTGGGGTATTTTGCATTCTTCATTTTACTCTCAAGAGACCCAAAAGAGAGGAAACAGGTCATGGGAACATGTGATCTATATATGCATAGCAAAAAACATTTGTATGCAAATAAACACCAAGGTGAAAACTTTTGCATTCCGTATTTTGCTGCAACAAAAAAATTTGCATTTGGCATTTTGTATTCCAAAGGCATCTAAAACCCCTAAGGTGTAAATTTTGGCATTTGACATTTGTTTGCGGCAAAATATTTGGCATTTTGTATTCCAAAGGCATATAAACACACCCTAAGGTGTAAATTTTGGCATCTAACATTTGTTGCGGCAAAATATTTGGCTTTTAGCAATTTGCATTCCAAATGCATCTATAAACACAGCCTACGTTCCCATCCAATAGCCAAGAGATGTTTAGTAGGAGTAGGTGATACTATACTACTACCACTCTAGTTTTTCCAGCAAGGCAGACAACATCATTGATCTTCAGATTTTGGCATTTGACATTTGTTGCAGCAAAATATTTGGCATTTAGCATTTAGCATTCCAAATGCATCTATAAAACGCTATGCTCCCATCCGATAGCCAAGAGATGATTCGTAGGAGTAGGCGATACTATATATACTACTACCACCCTAATTTTTCCAGCAACAGGCAGGCAACATCATTGTTCTTCAGAATGAAATTAGAGCTTTTACACGTACTCTCCTGTTTGATTCTAAAAAGAAGTACTCTTCCAGTTTGACGTAGGGCGCTGTTGACTTGGCGTGGTCCCTAAAATCAAATCAAACATTGGTCATGAATATAAAGGCCATTCTCATGCTGGGTTTTATACGTGTTTCAAGAGTGTCACATGAATAGTGTTCTGTATTCAATTGATGAATGAAATAGCACATGCATTGTTACATTGTTTTGGCTTCATAAACAATTCATGCAGGAGGCAAAATGTGTTGGATTGCATGATTTCATCTATAGTAATGAGACTTTTATGTTTTTAGAGACTCATATACATGTGCGCGCACACAGCTTACTCCTGTGATCACTCACTTCCTAATAAAAGCATTTAAATTTGAAAGATTGGACCGACATGTTTATTTGGAGATTGACAATCACCATAATAAACAGTTTGCTGTCAAGAGGCATGTTGCCTATTACACCCTCTTACGAGAATCTCTACAACATAAAAAGAACAAAAGGAAGACTGTCGTTTGGTGCGGTAAAAGTTTCGCCTCACTTTTCTACCATGGCGTGTGACCCCTTCCTTTCACACCTCAGCCCGCCCACGCATGCGATCTATATTAGGCAACCTCCCAATCATCGCTTTGTCCATGCGTGCGATCTATATTAGGCAACCTATCAGGGACACACGTTAAAACCACATCTCAC
Organism: Hyparrhenia diplandra; assembly: GCA_015847255.1. NCBI lineage: Eukaryota > Viridiplantae > Streptophyta > Magnoliopsida > Poales > Poaceae > Hyparrhenia > Hyparrhenia diplandra. The sequence goes on along the minus strand of JADLZK010000265.1, from coordinate 93,081 downwards.
AAAAAAGTAAACAATTAACAATTAGGGAAACACATCTAGATCGACATGCAATTTATATTAGGCAACCTACCATGGACACATATAACCCACGCCTCACAAAATAAAGGAAACAAATTAACAATCAAGAAAACACATCGATTCTCAAAAAAAAAAAAAAAAAAAAAACAAGGAAACACATCCCGCAATCCATTCCTAAAAATAAACCGGCACCCAGAATATTTCCAAGAAAAGACGGTGTACCAAAAATAGGAAGCAAACAATCTACATCCCGGTCACACGAAGTCAATCTTTGTGCTATAGCCGTGGTCACCTGCTCCTTGATCAAATGGTACCAGCGCGATCGCGGCATTCCGCCGTCCTCCTCCACGTAGTGCTACACCGCGACGAGAAGCCACCCCCGTGCGATGCAGCGTCCGCCGTGTGGTCGTCGTCGTGGAACGCCATTCCGCCGTTCTCCGCCACGCATCTTTGCTACGCCGTGATGGGAAACCGCCCCGTCGCGATGCCGCGCCGTTTTGTCGCCCACGACTTTGTTCTACACCAAGCTGTCCACTTGCTACGCCCGTCCCTCGACTTGATCTATGTCGGCGCCGTCAATGCGCTCCGTTGTCCTCGCCTCCGCCACCTGATCCGTGGATCCGTCATCATCCCGAGATCAACGGTGCTCAGTACACTATTGCGGCGTCGGCCAAGTTGAAGATCGCGACCGCCACCAACGCCGCCCGGTGCGTGCTCTCGTCTCTTTTGCCGTTTGGTTAATTGTTGTGACACGATCACCGTCATTTGGGTAGTGCGATCTGCTATGCTTGGCTTTGCCGGTCGCCGCTCATCTCTAGGATAGACATTAGCTAGATCACCTATACAGGAATACTTTTTTAAAAAAGTTGATATGGTGGCTTATGGTTCAGTTACACACTTTATAGATAAGAAAACAGACAGGATGTGCTCCCGGGATTGATTAATGCGTTTCTTAAGATGTGTACTCCATCATAGGTCACTAAGAATGATGTACTTGTTCTTTGTATTTAAAGTTTAAAACCTAAATTCTTTTGTAACTGAACGCCACCGATGTCTTGAGGTTGCATACGGTCGAGGCCGTGCGGGCAGAGGGGTTGGAGGCGCGGAGGGCCGGAGCTGCGATGCCGTGAGATGGCCGAGACGCTTGGATAGGTGTGCGAGGCTGCTCACCGTTGACGCCGGCGCCGCGCGTCGTCCATCGCGTGTCCCCGCGGCAGCTACGCCGACGGATCGGAGGGCGGCGCAACCTTTCAACCTTCGGGCCTCCAGGCGACTCACCGCTTGACGCCGAGGCGACACGCTTGAGATAAGGTGGAAGAAGAGGTAGTAGTGGAAGGGGAGAAACGGATGGAGAGAAATGGGGAAAACATGAGCGGAGGGTGAAGGAAATATGTTTCTTCGTTTCTTTAATTTTTTATACACATACATATTATTTATGTATAAAGCTATGTATATTTATATATGCACAACAAATTTTAAGTTTATTCTTGTACAAATACAAAAATACACCATAAGTTGTGTTTGACGAAATAAGCTGACTAATTATACTAATTTAGGCTTGGTTATTTTATTCTACAGAACAAATTTAAGGATTGATTTTGATTTAATAGTCACTTTTTTTGTAAAGAGAGGGAAAGGAAATATTTTTTTGTTTTCTTTTTTATACACATTTATTTTTAAAGATGCATACAGGATGAGATGAAGATGCGTCGAACTTATTCGTGGATTTATTGGCGCACGAAATAATTAAATGGATACGAAGATATCTTCCCGCCGATATAAAACATTATCTTTAGAGAATTACGAAAAAAGTCGATATAATAGATTTGTGAGCCTGCGACACCGTGATATCCGTGGATCAAGTACTTTTACAAAACTTAATTATTTGGATTAAATATCATTTTAATATCATTGTTTGATTTCATAGTATTGTTATCTTATCATGTGATTCTTGTGCTTTTATATAAAATTTAGTTATCCCATTAGAAACGCACGGGCCCTTAACTAGTAGTTCATTAATGATCAGAGGAATCCTGTATATATATGCAAATTTAGTGTCAATCATATCAAGCAACAGTTAAGGGCAAAGCCACTAGCAAGTTGCTGGTGCTACCTAGCTACCTAGCTCTCATGTTAGCATGAAGTGAGTAGGACTGATTAGTGTCGATTTCATCATGACCAATTATACATGGGCAGAACTCCATTTCTGAACATCATTTCGTGTTCTTGAGAAAAGCAGTTCAACTCTTTTCTCCCTTTCTAAACCTTTTGGGGTCCAATCCCTTGGACACTTGGTCCAGAGATTTTGCACTACGAGCAGCCATCCTCGCCCTGCAAGAAGGGACAGGAGGCAAAAAGGCAATTGCTGGATGGACACCGCAGGTAGTGAATTGGTGAACCATAAATATGCAATCGTGACGAGATACCAACGCCAGCAGGACGGCTGCTCCGTGCTCGTAGAAGGGAAGCATAAATGTAGCCGAATTGTTTCATGATGCGCTTCTTTGGCTGTTTTTTGCTCGGTTTTCTGATTTCTGGAACCCAAGACTGCGCTCTGTGCTATATATTTTGCACGTTGAATGACGCAACCTGTACCTGCCCGAGGATACTTTTCTTCCCGCCTGTGTGACACTGCCTCTTGCAGTCTTTGTGCATGGACCACCTAGATAGAGTGTTGAAAGGTATTCCATGTGTCCAACAAAACATGCAATGCATGTCACTACGTTTCACTAAATTTATAGTGAGACTTCAAATTAATTTATTTAAAAAATACATTGCATAATGGATCTAATGATATTAATTTGATATCATAAATAAAGATATAATGTTATCTATAACTAATCAAACGTGAGATTTTAAACTGTAACACTATGCTAGAAATCTAGAATTGCATGTTTTTATAGATTTAGGCAGGGGCGGAGCCAATGATGACGCCCTTAGGAGGGCTAAATATAGGAGATTTAGTAAAAATCAATGGCTCTAAAGATGAATCAATGGGTTAACTACAACAACTATGTCGAATCCGTATGCATGATTGACACTATCCGTATTCGAATTCGAATCCTAATCCGAATCCGAGTAGAAATATGGAAATAAATATGATGTCAAGTAATATCTGTTCGTATCTAATCCATTTGATCCATATGCATACCTATTCTCTTGAACATATATCATGGTATAAACTCTTGCAACAAATCAGCATGAGCCGGCGTTCTAAAGTTTTGTATGTCCCAAAACTCATGCACATCAGACTGGCATTCGCCTGTCGTGGTCCGATTTAAAAAAAAAAAAAAGAGGTAAGACAGGTTGCATGATAGCATACTACCTGGCGAACTTTGGAGGACACAAGGCCAAAACATCACGATGGTTGTCATTCTCTTAAAAAGCCTAAAAATCTTCAAGAGTGACAAAAAAAATGTCAAGTCTATTGCAAAAGCTATTGGATGATGAAAAACTTTCTACAAGGATCGGTTTCTTCTTCCCCAAAAAACTATCACATCATCTATATAGATATTTTTTTACATGGGCCTTATCCCCTTTATTTATTATACGGGCCTTCTTGCCTTTGGACATTTGAGGTCCGCTGCACGGTACAACAATTCTCTCGATGTTTGGGGACGAGCTTCGGATCCATGTCCACGGAAGCCCACCAAAGCTGTGAAAACCAGGTGACCTGTCCGCCATGTGTTGTTGTGGGTCAATGCAAAGCTACGTGAGCACGTGTCATCATGCGGGCCCCATCGTATGTGGCTCGCTGGGACAGTAGACTGCCGCGCGAGGCGGTGGATGATGAAATAAATCTATCGCGAGGGTACTATCACCATGATCGAGGGTAACATTTCAAAAAAAAAATGATCGAGAGTAGATGTGCATGCCGCTTCATCGGCCTGTCTGGTTAATTAGTCATGAGACTTTTTTTAGTCTTAAAGCTTTTAGTAAAAGACTCTCATAGAGATGCTTCTAGGGACTTTTAAAACAAAATTCAACAGAGTCCCCCTATTTGGTCTCTTAGGGGCTTTTGAGGACTTTTATTTTACTTCCTCCATTATCATTTATAGGGCCTTTAGACTTATTTTTTTTTGGCTTTTGATCTTTTGTTGGGCGCGTGGAGGGAATCGAGGCACATGGTCCATGTACCCTATGAACATCTCCCGGGCGACTGAGCATCCGACAGATTCAGAGATTTCCGAAGTCACCATTGGTGTCTCGCTGTCGATGGGAACGACGGTTACCACTTAATGCATAACGCCTAATGCATAACGCCGATAAATACTGGGGGAAAAACAGGGAAAATGAACCCTATTGGGTAGCGTCCCACTGGACCGTCCTACCATTTGACTATAAGTCAATCGGTAGTGTCGGACTTCAAAGAATGTGGGTTGTACAGTAACTTCGCTCATTTGGCGCAGCCCATCATCAGGGCCCATTGGGCCATGGGTTTCACATCCACCCACCCTTAAGGACTCGACGTCCTCATCGAACCAACTTACATATGCATTACCAGCTCCTCGGCCCAAGTGCCATGCCCTCTACGGAACCATACGTAGCAACCCACTTGAGCTGGGTCCTTGGCCTGGGTTTTTAAGTTAGTTCGCACTCAACCATTTGTAACACCCTACACGCGTCCTTAGCCTGGGTTTTTAAGTTAGTTCGCACTCACCCAAACTAGCAGTTTGGTACTAAATTCGCGATGCTACAGTACCCCGAAATGCTACATTACTCGCAACACCACCTAGCTGTCGTTCTTGTTTCGCTCAAAACAGTTAACCGAAGGTCACTCTGGCGTCCTTGGCTTGGGTTTCTAAGTTGGTTCACACTCACCCAAACTAGCAATTTGGTACTAAATTCACGACGCTACAGTACCCCCGGAATGCTACAGTACCCGCAGCAGCACCTGGTTACAGTAACTCACGCATTTGGCCCAGCCCATCATCAGGGCCCATTGGGCCATGGGTTTCACATGATGTACTCGTATTTCTTATTTGTGGATTGGCAGGGGTTATACAAGCTTGGTCGAGAGAGGGGTGGTGCTCCCAGGTCTCTGGTGAGTACGAGTGTGAGTGTGTGAGCGAGTTGTTGTTCGGTGTCTTGTGTGTGTGTTTGCGATTCTGAATTCGACACCTCGCGGCGGTGCCATGCCCCTCCTTTTATAGCTCAAGGAGGTGCAAAGTTACACATTTGAATGGAGTGTGGAATGCTTGGTCGAGGTGTGTCCACGTCTACGTCGGCGCCTTGCTTCGTTGCAAAGGCCTTGCTGAAGAATGCAGGTTCACCAGCTGTCTTCCAGAGGTAGAACGGTCTTTGCTCACGTTTGTTCCTAGTCGAATCAGGGGTGCGTGCGGAATTCGTTAGTAGAAGATGTTTTTTTTTTTTTTTTTCATTTCTTTTCTTTTGTTTATATATGTAGTGTGCGTGTTTCTGTTCTTTCAGTTCCTAAGTGAGGCTGGCCCTGCCTCTGGGATGTGGCGGCGTAGCCATTGAACAAATAGCTACGGAACAGGGAACCAAGATTGACACGACTGTCTCCAGTCCTCACCTGAACAACTCGCCTAAGTTTGTAAACTGGCTTCATATCTCACATGAATCGGGTGTAATGTTCCAATCATTCTAGAGTACTCAAGAGACCAAAATTTAGACAATGTGCAGCGGTTGGGAGTAAGCTCTACGGTTGCGAAGTCATCTCTTGATGATCCAGCACGACACTCAAACCGCGCGCTTCAGTTTGATCTGGCTTCTAAAACATTTGAGTAAGCAGGATAGGTGCAAAGACATGGACTCCGCAAGCAAAGCATACGGTCAAATCTCACGTATTCTATCAGTTGTTTGGTGAGTCTTTAGTCTTAAGTCTTAACACATGTGAGCATGCATAATTGATACCAGCATCATCATGCTAATAGATGCCAAAGCAGAGAGCCAGAGACGTAGGTCAGAGGGCTCCAAAAATACAGCAGCCGAGCCACTTGTGCAGGCAGCCAGTGCCCCTCCTGCCATGGCAACTCTATGACCTGCAAGCGAGATGACCCTGTCAATCTGTCATCAGCTAGCAGCGTGAGATCCGCATCACGCCACCAACCCGCAATTAAACAGGCAAAACATTTAGCTCAGATGTATGCAGGTGTACTACGACAAGTGTTTTTCTAAGTGCCGTTGCCGTATAGCTTTTGCTTCAAGTTCAAGAGCTGCGCAAGTGACCACAATGTTCATGTGATCCTGTCCCAGTAGGATGCGCGGCCGAAACTTCCACAGCCCAAGTACGCAGGTCCCCAAATCCATATCCTCACCAAGGTCACACACACTTCCAAGGTCCAACCACTCCAAGCTTGTATAAATAATAACCCAGACGGCCGGCGCCCACCGGAAAGAGACCAAACATTTCGCGCTCTGCCAGTCTGCTGCCTATCCATTTCTTTCGCGCACACCACACACGCCGCGCCGAGACGCGCAGACGAACACCAGAGGATGGCATCCGTTCTCGCCTTCTCCCGGTGTTCGTTGCTGCTTCTCCTCCTGCTGGCGACGGCGTCAGAGGCCCCTCAACGTCGGCGACCTGCTCGGGACAGCACCTTCGGTAAGCGATGGCGAAATCGATCCAGTCTGAACTTTTATTTGGAGTGGAGCTGATCGGTTCCGACCACCATGCATGGACTTTGTTTTCAACAGGACAGCCATTGTAGCCGGACGTGCGAATCATCGTTCTGCATAGGTGAGCAAGTGACAACCTCTGCAATTGATCCGTCTGGAGTCGTTTCTCTTTCCCTCGAATTTCCAACAGTTTCACAGAAGCTAGCAGTCCTGTTCAGCTGTTCTTCCAGAAAGCAAAACTGAACTGAAAAGGTCGGATTGCTTTGCTGAGTTCCAATTGCAGCGGACTGAGCTTGCGTAGCCTACAATTTTTCTGGTGGACAAGCTTACCTGAAGCCGGCTGCTTTTCAGCTTCCAGTTGGGCATGCAAAGGGTACTGATTCGCTTGCTTTTTTCTCTCTGGTCCACCCTGTCCCTGAAAATGAAAGTCCCGCCGCTGCTGAGGTACGGCAAGTACTGCGGGATCCTGTACAGCGGCTGCCCCGGCGAGAAGCCCTGCGACGCCCTCGACGCCTGCTGCATGGTCCACGACCACTGCGTCGCCACCCACAACAGTACGCACTCTCACTCCCTCTCCCAGCTCTGCACATTCGATCATCAGTTCCTCGTTCGTTCTCCTTCTGAAACCGAAAGCCCCCAGAGCAGAACAATGGTCAGGCTCGGTCCCGTTCCGCCACCGGCCGCACGCCAGAGGTCTTGGCGAGCTGACACGCCACCTAACACAATCTGAAACCAGTACAAGGGTACCAGATAAGATTAGACTAAACACAACGAGCAAGCAGGCCAACCGCTGCGTCGGCGCGTCGCGGCCAACCGACATGTGCGCCGTGCGGTGCGCGCGGCGCTCGCGTCCTTGCCGGCCGGCACGTTGCCGTCGCTTGCACTCGTCGGTGCGCATGATAACGCCGACGGGCCCCCGTATCTGATATCTCCCCGGGGCCGCGCCGGCCGTCGACTGGTGCGCACACACTCGATCGAGCGCACCGAACGAGTGCACAACGACTCAACGAGTGGTGTGGTTGCGGCATACATGTGTCGCCACGACGACGACCCGTCGTCTACGAGTGCCGCCTTTTGCCGTTGACTGCCCGGCCGCTGCTGATGGTCTCTTTTTTCTTGGTTTTTGCCGCTCGCGCAGATGACTACCTGAACACGCGGTGCAACGAGAACCTGCTGAGCTGCCTGGACAGGGGTGAGCCCGGCGGGGCCGACGTTCCCGGGGAACGAGTGCGACGTCGGCCAGACGGCGTCCGTCATACGCGGGGTCATCGAGTCGGCAGTGCTCGCGGCCAAGATCCTACACAAGCCCGACGACGGCCTGTAGCCGGCGTCGTTCGCCGGCAGGAGCGGCGGTTGGTACTAGGAACACACAGTACGTAGTTGTTGCAACCAGATCAATAAAAGCCGCACGCGCGTGCGCGGCGCCCGTCCGTGGCGGTGCGGCAAAACAGCATGAGCTGGATTTGGAGGTCATGGACAGCCGGACCACCGTGGCATGTCACATGTGGGTGCCTTCAGTGTATGCATATACATACATACATACATACATACATACATACATACATACATACATACATACATATATATTGATTATTGGTAGTAATTTGATTGGTGGGATTCTTCGCAAAGGTTGCAAGCTGTAATAATCTTATTGTACGTTCCTTTAATTAGTCGACAGAATACAACAAGGTTGATTCATTAAAACAGTCCAATTTCCGTGTTATCCGGCGACAAATGCAACTCTTGGTTTCGCAAAAAAGAAAAAAAAAGTGCAACTCTTAGACTGGATGTTGTACGTCGATTTTGCTAAGTGATGGAGTCGTCTTCATCAACTGCATACTTTTAATTAGCACCCCCCCCAACGAATTAAGTCATTTGTTACGCAAGTATCCATCCCCAAAGGCCTGCCGTCTAGCTTTGGTTTCAGTTGCATCTTTTAGATTTTTTTTTTGGATAATCCTTTTTTTAAATGTAATCCTTTTGGATAAAATCTAATTGGCCACCTGATAGCTCGATTTACCTTCCTAGTAACTAATGTGGCATCATGTAAGACTGTTAATGGTGTCACGCCAGTTGATCAAAATTGCTTTTAAAATCGCTAAAACATAGAGTTGTAACAAGAACACAGGATAAAGGATGCTCCACAAACTTTGTTTTCTATGGACCTGCTCTCCAAACAACGCTTGAGACTGTCAAATGATTGGAATTCAAGCACAACGATGGGCCACAGCCTACAAAATATCCGGCCCACTCAGCCGAGGCCCACTGTCCCACGCCGGCAGCCCGGCACACACTGGAGTACGGGACGCCGGGAACCAGGGGAGCACAACAAATCCGAACCCTTCCTTCGTCCGCCACCGACTCCATCCTTCCCCGCGCGACGCTGTCACGCTCACGCAGCACGCTGTGGTCTCGCCCGTCTTCCTCCCCGAACCAAAGCCCAGCCGAGCGCCCGAGGCCCGCCCGGCCCTACCCCCGACCCCACCGCGTCTGGACCCCTCCGCCCCCTCCATGGGGTCGTCGGACGCCGACGAGGACCAGCTCCTCAAGAGCTTCCTCGCGGAGGTCAGCGAGGCCGAGCGGGACAACGAAGTGCTCAGGTCTTCTTCCCCTCTCTCCCTCCCTCCCTCCCTTTCTCATCTTCTCCAGGGCGGTTCCCTTGCGTTGCGAATCACCGTTGCGCGTCATGTAGCTTCAGATCCCCATTCGTTTCGAGTTTCCGTCTCTATTGTGCGGCCTAGTGGATGTAGCAACTGGCTGGGCGACAAGTCCCCGCTGAGATTTGGGAGAACCCTTTAGCTCGAATGAACCCTAGGTTGCGTTTGTACGGTCGTTCGCTTGTTCTAGTTGCCTCCGTACCGTGCTAAGCGCGTGGGTTTTATTATGTTGCTGTGGAAATCCGTTGTACAGGAAATTAGTTCTTGCCACTTCCTTATGCAATGATTATAGTATCCTGGTATAGCCATAGAATACACAGAATGTGCGGTTTGAGCGGTCGATGGTGTGTGAGTTAAGTAGAAGAGCGTTGGAATTGTTCAAGTTTGGTTGGCAGGAGCTAGACTTTAGCAGTTGGATGACTGACCTAATGCTCGAATTTAAATTTAATCTTTTCTAATTGTCAGAATGAATTGTGGCAATGTTTTTTTTTTTTGGTTGTGAATTGCCATCATAAAGTTAATTAGTCTTATAATGTTATTCTTGCAATCCTTGTTTAGAAATCTTTCATGCCTAGACTACCCTGTTTTTGGAACAAACGTAACAAAGCTTCAAAGTTTGTAATAGCAGGGATATGTGGGAAATAGTGAATATTTTCAACTTAAACTAATGGATCAATTGAAATATCAAGCTATTTGGTTATTTCATCTCAACAATAGTTCTGTATCCTGACACATTCCAAATTTATCAGGATACTTGGTTGCTTCAAGTTAAACCCCTTCGAGCATCTTAAGTTGTCTTTTTGATTCATCACCAGATGAGGTGAAAAAAAGCAATACAGGAAGGTATAAAGACATTGATTAATTTATAAAGTTTTTCACTTGATTTATTTTTGTCTAGATCTAATATTTTTTTTTGTTTCACGTGCTTTCTGCAGTTGTCATTGTTGGTCCATCCTGATAAATGCAAGCATCCTCAGGCACAAGAAGCTTTTGCAGGTACTAAAATGAGCTGGTAATGAAATTACCGGAGCACATGAGAAGCAAAGTGCTACAGTAATTCATTATATTGTCATGCTCAGAAATGATATCACATTATATTGCTGTAAGGCATATGTGGATTTGTTTTTGAAATATGATTTGTACAATTTATAAACCATCAAGGAACACATGCGGTTGGTAATTCGGTAATTCTTTATATCCTTCAAATTAGGTCCTGTTGGTAATTCTTTATATCCTTCAAATTGGGATAAATAAATAACTTTGAAATGTAGAACATCAGCATGACTAGGCTTATAAATTTTCATGTTGGGGAAAAGGGGCATGAGTTTTGTAATTCATACTAGAAAAGAACTGGAGATGGATTTAATTGGATGAATACCTGATATCCACAGTAAGGCACATGTTAACTTTTCAAATAATTAAAAACAAAAAGAAATAATCTTAGAAATGGGAGCTGTTCATTTTTAGTTTTGCTCATTAAGTCATATTGCTAATAAGGTGTTAACCTAGGATTGCTCACTTTGAGTATTCCTGTATGGCTTATGTTTTTTTCTAGAGAAAAAGATATTGGACTGTTGCACTTCCTCTTCTTGTAAGATCTGGGCTTCTGTAGTTAAATCTGCTATAGAACCACTGATAGTCACTTGGTATAGCTCTTTTCCTTGCTTGTTGATATATATTCACTTGATGGTATAGCTCTGGCAAAAGCACAACAGCTCCTGCTTGATCCACAGGAAAGAGGCTACATTCTTGACCAAGTTACTGCTGCAAAAGGTGTGAATTGATCTTTTTTATATACCTTATTGACAATAATGATTTAGTCAACTGAAGAAATAATTAAAAATACAGAAGAATTGAGGGCAAAGCGGAAAAAGGAGCTTAAGAAAGACAGTGCGTCCCAAGATCAAATCTCAAGTAGATGAGGTAAGGCAATCTTATGGAAGGTGATGTGATGTGACTTTTGATTGGACTTTGCAAAATTGAGAAAAACATCTATCCATAAACAAAAATATTCCATGTATCTGAAACTTCATTTGTTGAAATCTCTAATGAATGCACAGTGCATGTGATCAGCTGTTTCATTTTGCAAACATCATCTGCATGGTTCAGTAGTCAGATATTAACAAAATATTATGATAATAGTTCGCTCTGGCGAAATCTTTGATATATCTTTTTGGATTTCATGCATCTTCCACAATTCAGAACCCCTAATGATTTGCTTGCATACATGCAGGGAAAATATGAAGAACAGTTTGAACGATCAGATGAATTTCAGAAGCAGTTAATAATTAAAGTAATGTGAAATTTTGACGGAGAAAGAATGGCGTCGGAGAAAAATGCAAATGAGGGTATAGTGTTTTAAACCCTAATGTTATCTTTTTAAGAAAAAAATTTGTTGGATGAGCTATATTCATTTTGGGCATTACACAGATATCAGAGGAAGAAGGAAGACTTAAGAAGGACGAGGAGGAAACAAAAGAGATGGGAAGAAGAAGAGAGCATGAAGAGAAATGGGAGGAAACCAGAGACCAGCGGGTATGTTTGCAGTCTTATATTCTACGTAGAAATTTCACAATGTTAGCTATGCTCGCGTTCTGTTGACATGTCAGCACAAAAAAGTTTGGTCTATTTACCCATACTTAAAAAAATGTACCAAAAAGCTGGAAAGAAGAAGGATCATGATGCATAACGCAGTACTGGTGCTATATATATTTTTGCATAGTAGCTGATACTACCTCAAATGCTTCCTTTACTCCCTGGATTTTTGTGGCCTACAGCCTACTCCCTCTGGCCACAAACACATGTTGTTTATGGATAGATTTGGTCAAACCTTAAAAATATGAACATCAAATAACTATTACGCTATTTATATTTTGGAAACATGTTGATTATATTATATGTGTGGATCTGTATTAAAAATACTTGCAAAATCTCTTAATTGAGTTAATTCAAATGATTTTCAGAATATATTCTAGAAAATTAGATTAGTGGTCAAAGATATGCATTGAAGAGTTGAAAGTCAAATGTGTCAAGTATTTTTTACTAGAGGGAGTATTTTTCTAGCGACGTACTACTGCCATTTCTGACTCTTCAAGTCTAAATAGCATGAGGTGGTTAGCGTCCTTGACTCCTTGTCATTTGGTACAACATTGAGAATTCTTCATCAATACCAATCCCATGGCAATAATGCAAGGTTGAAGGATCAGAGGACTATGTTACTTTTTGAATACTTGTAGCCTAACCTAAGTGCATCATCAGGGGTGGATCCAAAGGGGGCTGCAGGGGCTACAGCCCCCCTGTGAGCCGGATTTCTTCATTAATTCACTGTTACTTAGCCTTAAATCACCATTAGTTTCTAGCTCTAGCCCTAAATCTTCATTATTTAGCCCTCCCTTGGTCCTCATCATGGATCCTCCACTTTGCATCAGAGTGGGACATAGATTCAGAGATGCATTCATGACTTGAGTTACAGTGATTTTTCTGCTTTGTCACTAAGGTCGGGCTCACACCATAAAGTTCATTCGCTGTGATCTGTAATATACTGCAGCTGTCTTTGCTCAAACATACCAACTGCCTAATACAATGGATTTTGGGTTTGTAGGTCTCCAGCTGGAGGGATTTCATGAAGACAGGAAAGAAGGTTAGAAAGTGCATATGGCAAGTAGTGTCTTCCTATCCATGAATCCATGAATTTGTAACGGAACCTCCTTTGTGCAGGCACGGAAAGGTGAAATCAAACCCCCAAACTTAAGACTGAAGATCCAAACAAATCGTATGTGCAAAGGCCAGTAAAGCGCAATTGAGAAAAAAATGATATTGGTGTCAGCAATCAAAGAATAACTGATAGTGACCGGCGATCTTTCGTGTCACCACAATGTTGTGCTGGCCCTGAAGGCGATAAGGTTAATTATGCCCACCGGGCTCTAGTGTAGTCAGTGAACAGAACTGATTTTACCAGTATTGCTACCTAGAGTGATTTGGGTTGATGTACTCATCAGTCTGAAGATTTTACTGGAAAAAGAAGTGCAAAATTTTCAGTTGTAAAAGAACCTATTGAAGTGAATGTTGACAGGCTCGTCTCTTGACTGTTTTGTTTCATTTTAATGTAAGTAATGCTGATATATGTACATCATTTGTCGTCATTGATGTACTTTTCACTAGATGCTGACATGATTTATGAATGAAAATTGCCCGTGCGATATTCCGAAAAGGCATGTATCACATAGGGTCGATGTACCATTGAAGATGGATAGGGGAGTTGCTCAGCTAGTATTGGCATTTGATTGACTGCAATTCTTTTTTTTTTTTTTTAGGAAAATAAACTTGTCTTGTCGGCGGCGAACGTGAACTCAACTGAAACAGTTAAAGATGCCGTAGAAGCTGGCAGAAGCATGCATGCACCTGAATCCTCGAAAGCCCATACAGGAACATGACAGTGCTGTTGTCACTATTACGTTGAATATAAAGGCTGTAATCAGCGTGATCAGAGAAGATTACTGCAGGCTGCAGTTGCGCAAGGTATAGCTAACAGTATGGCACAGCAAATAGGGACGCAGCTGCAAATAGGGCCATTCATGGCGGCACCACCCTACCAATCTGACTCGATGGATAGGTTCAGGCCATGATTTCAACTCGTATCAATCTTTGAGTCAGTACATGCTGCAATTTTTAATCTAAGATAAGACTTAATCTAACACGAAAATCCGAGGAATAATTCAACCCGACTCAACATGTTGGTTGAGTGAGTGTGGGCTAAAAGTTTTGACCCAACATTAGACCAGGATCGGGCTTGGGCCAACCAAAAAAACGTAGTTTTTCTTTTGGCCCAACCTGACGTGTGATTAGGTAATAGCTGCATGCAGCACAAGCCGAAGTGGTGCTCTCTTCTTCTCTCTCGAATCCTCTCGTCCAGCTACAGTAGAGAGCGATAGTGGCGCTCGGTTGCCGCCGGGCGGGGCCGGGCGGTCTTCGCCTCGATGGCCCCTCTGGGGCCTCGGGGAGGTGGAGACCGCCGCTCCTCGCCGTGCGGGTTCGAGTATAGTTAGGGTTAGGTTTCGGGCGCGGCGTGGTCGGTGGCGGCGCGCCGCCATGGAATAATGTCCTCTCGAGCTCGTCCCCGTCTCGGTGGTGCTCAAACTCGGCGCGCCGTCGGCGGGTTCGTGGAGGCGGTCGGCCGCCCGCTCTTGTCTGAGAGTCCGCGGGCGTCGCCGCGTTTAGCCGGGGGAACGGAACGGTGGTGCTCGATGCGGCTGCCTCGTGGGCGCCGTTGTTTCGTCGACGGCGAATCGCTGGTGCTCGTGCCACATCTTTTCCGAGAGGTTTCCGTGGCGGCCGTGGGTGTTTCGACGGCACGCTGGGGGTGGTTCGAGCTTGTTTGGTCGGGCGTGCAGGAGTCGACGGGCGAGCTTTGGGCCGGATTCGAGGTGCTTGAGGCGTGCCTCGCCGATGTCCTCACCATGACATAATCCCGCCATCGGGTCGGGTTGCTCTTGGCGGCTTTCTTCAAAACCTTCAGCGATGGGGGCTCCTCCGATATCCGGGTGTCCACGGGCGCCTTCCTCGACGCACGGCGGCGGGCGCGACGGATCGGGCGGGCGCTCGATGGAGACATATCCGGGCGATGTTGGGGAAGCCGCGAGGGTTCTTGGACTTCAGTGTATTTTTTTTTTCGAGGGACCTTTTGTGTAAGATGGTTAGGGCAGCTGTGCCTGTATCCTCTACGGGCGTATTTGTATTCAGATATCGTGTTTGTGCGTTTTCCTTACCCGATGAATACTGATACGTTTACTCAAAAAAAAAAAAAACACAAGCCGAAGTCAGCAGCACAACCGTATCATCTGTTATATCTGATGCTGTGTGCTTTGCTTAACCCAAGCGCTACGGTTCAATTCGATTCCGTTATAATCTACTAAATCCGTTTTTAAATTGTAGTTCGTTTGACTTTTTTCAAGTCCAAGTTTGACCACTCGTCTTATTTAAAAATTTGTGCAAAAATGTCACTTGACATGCTTTATTAACCAAAGATCCTTAAGAATGCCTTAAATTTGACTATGCTTACACAAATTTTTAAATAAGGCAGTGGTCAATCTTGGAATTGAAAATGTCAAACGAATTATAATTTAGAAATGGAGAAAGTACAAAAGATGGGCGACCCAAGGTTAAGAGACAGCAGACCCCAAAGTCTGCTTCTAATTTGTTCGCCATCCGTACATGGTAGCGGTACACATACACTTGCATTATTAAGCTGTGCCACAAATATACATAGGACTCCTAAAGGTAGATGACTACCACCTTCTGACCCAAACTATAGGTCGTTTTGACATTTCTAGGTACTTAGTTTTTTTACACACCTAGATCGATATACGATCTGTCTAGATATATAATAATAAAATTGTATGTTGAAGTATAACATATGGAGTGGTGACCGTGGTGTGCGTAGAGTAGGCGCAACAAGTTGGCCAGCTCAGCTCTTTCGTCTAGAAACGTTATATCATCTGCCGTGCCGCGCCATACGTCCAACCCGATGACAGTCTGTTAACTGCCCAGTGGAGCCCATGCTTAGACGCCGTCCGATGTCCTTGTCCAATTGTCCCTGAAATTGAAAGAAATTATTAAAGCCCTTTTGTGCGAGCGAGACGGGCACAGACGGGACAGCAGCACCGTCCAGGTGATCCCGGTCCCTCTGTGGGCCTCCCGCAGACGCAAAAGCCGAGGCCATCAAGCCATCTCTCGCGCGCGAATTGCCGTAGTCCATGGCGGGGCGGTCAGGTGGGGCGGGCCACCGCGGGTTCAAATCACGATCTTTCGCACCTTTTTTAGGATTTTCCCAGGATTTACCGTTATGCATTAAGTGGTAGCGGCGTTAAAATCGGCGGGCTATGGTGACCGAGAATCTCCCAGATCTGCAAAGCCGGGAGGCTTCATAGGGATAGGTTTGCGTCGCGCGTGTTCATAGGGGGTGAGTGTGCGTGCGTGTTGTGGCGTCTGCGTTATGCTGTGTAATTTTTTTTAAAAAAAAATCTCTCGCGCGCGTTCGTCACGCCGGGGCCCCGACGTGTTAGAAAACACGGACACCGACCCGCGCACGGGCGCCATCCATGGTTGGCCGGCCCTCCCTCGCGTCACCGGCCGGTCGGGTCGCCCCGTGAACCGTGAGCCCAGTCTCCCGGGTGGTGAACCTGTAGCCAGCCAGCCGCCTGCCGGCCGCATTCCACGAGACCACGTTCACGAGGGTGATGTGAGCAAAACAAGCAACCAGTCCAGGTCCCAGGTCCAGCACGAGTTGGTTGGTTGCTTGGCTTGCTATAGGAGACGATGGAGATCACCGGCCGGAAATTGCACCACATGCATGGAAAAGAAAAAAGGCACGAATTATTTCAGAGCTTTTCTCCCTCTAGTGTCGAATGATTTGCAGCTTTGCTCACACATGTCAGGTGCCGGTAAGCTGCGTGACGAGCAAGTGGGCGTTCAACCTTGTTGCATTTTTTCCCTTCTCAATCTTCTTTTCAGAAAGATGGTGGGCTCGGAGGCGAGGTAGTCCGCACTAGGCCATGGACTTATGCCACCGGTAGCTCTAAAGGCTTGCTGAGTTAATGGAAAATGATGCCTTTGTTTATGGAGTACATCAACACCTGGTTGCTTAGCTGAATGCTAATTAATAAGGTCATTTTGGGAAAATAGGATCGCTAACCTAGCTTTAAAGTACTCCAACAAATATAGAAGTGAACCGATGATACTTTATAAAAAGCTTACTCCCAGTTGACGGAGTTGTTGTAGGACACGCCGCATAGTTTAGTTGTTGTGTTCACTGATGCGAGGCTCAGTGAGCTGTGTTGGTTATTGTTGGGCGTGATTACGTCCTTATATTAAACAAAACCCCCTTTTTTTTTTTTTTTTAGGGCTGGGTCGCTCTCCGTGTTTGCCACGCGGTGACTACTACCCCCCTTTGTTCATGAACAAAATAGATTTTTAGCTCATGAATTTGTCTATCAACAAATCAATATGTAGGAGATTGTATCGTCATCAGTACATTTATTTTTCTCCAAGTCTCTAGACATTTAGAGCACCCCTTCCTATCTCTCAATCCCGTGTTGAGTTTTTATAGTTGGATGTGTTTAATTAGTACTCCATAAGTGCAAATAGTTGGTGTGTTATTGAAACAATCACCGATCGCTGTGCAACTACTCTAGTTAATAATGAAGGGTAGTATGGTCTTTTATCTGTCATACTAATTTGTCCTAAATAGTTCAGGGACTAGGAGTACACTGATTATGTTTTAGTTATGTTACAGAACAGTAAGGCAGAGTTAAAGCTTTCGTCTTTGAGAAAAAAAAAAGAGCTTGTAAAAGTTTGGTTATTTTGTAATTGATTCTAGACAACCTTTGTGGGTGTGACTCAAGCTCAGTTACATGTCCAAATTAAAATGAGACATGAACTTGACCTTTTTAAGCTCGAAATTTTATAATGAACTTTCATGCGGGCGCACTTTGGTTGAGCATGTGTTGAAATTTCAGCGCGAACCACACTACTGCGTGTCCACATAAAGAACTACGCACAAGCAGGCACGTTTAATAAAAGAAAACAAAGCGAGACTTTATCTCGAAAATTAAGGCAGCCAATTAGATATTTGGAAATACTCTCTCTATCTAGAAATGCAAGTGATTCAGGGTTTAAATATATATCAAAAATATATTCTATTCGGGGTCCTTTAATAACCAAGAAAAGTGACCCTCTATCCTAACTAGTGAGGGCTAAATTGGTTTTATAGCGGGCTCCTTATTTTATCTGAAAATCGTTTGAATGCCTTTTCTTAATTTCAAGACAGAAGGAGTAATGGAATTGTCCAGCATCTCCATTCTTAACCCTATAACTTCAAATCTTTAAGCTTCCACTATAATTTTGGTCATATGTTTTGACTTAGAATGACCTTTATTTAAGCTAAAACTGGAGGGAGGGGGCTGGGGGGCATCATGGACAACGCAAAAGCAGCTGCACGAAAGGCCGCCATTACCATATCTGTGAGACTATTGGGAGATCAATGGGGGCCACGGGTGCATCAGCCAGCAGCCAGGAAAGGCTGCCGGCAATGGCCCAAACCTGCACACTCTCCTGCGCGCGAACACCGAGAGCTTTTGATTTTTCGCCGCAGTGTGCACAAATCGGTAGTCCGGCAGCTCACAGCTCCCGGCCACGGCCAACCACCGGAAAGATTGGTGGCCAGACACTGACCTCTGCACATATCCACGATCCATGCGTGGATCTTATTCCCCCAATGCCGGCCGGGACAGTCGCGGAAGCTTTGGCATTCCATTAGCCGCGTGAACGAGGATAAAGACGACGTGATCAAAGGAGCTTTCCTTCGTTTGGTTGCTGATGATTATGATACCCCGTCTTGCTCTGATGCTGCGTGTTTTCAGTAGTGTTTGTTCCGGACATGCATATTGCATTTCCAGTTGGATTTGTCCTGGTGCAATAAGGCAAAGTGACGCACAGCCGCACAGGTGTTGGACGATCAGCTCATGAGCCATGTTCCTCTTGGGTACCAGTACCATGCATGCATAAAAAGGATTCCATTTGGAGTCTGATGATAACCTAGCTGGGTTACAATACGGACGTCCCGAAATTAACACTGTACTACCTCCATTCCAAATTACTCACTCCGTTCCAATTCTATACCTTATTTAAATCCACCAAGTTTGATCAATTATAGATAAAAAAACTATAAATAATTACAATACTAAATAAATATCATTAGATTATTTATGAAATATATTTTCATAATAAATTAATTTAGAGCTATAAATATGAATAGTATTCGCTAGAAACTTGGTCATGAGCTACTTTATCTGGCACGCAACCCATAGTTGCATGTTTTCTGGAACAGAGGGAGTATAAGACTTTTTAGCTTTTCTAGACACATTTCTTTACTTTGTATCTAGACATAGTGTATAACTAGATGCATAGTAAAGGAAATACATCTATAAAAGCCAGAAAGTCTTATAATTTGGAATGGATGGAATAGAATACAAGAGAATGTCAAACCTACTGTGCACTCTACAACATCACCTGTGTGAAGGAAGAAGAGGTATAGGACTAGAGTACTGCCGAAATGGTTCTCTATCCTCAAGTATAGTATGGGGGACAGTGTTTATTCGGCTGGAATTTGGCAAAAAATTAAAGCAGGTGGCCAGCATCGGAGGCATAAGCCTTTTCTCCTTTTTGTTCCTCCCGCCCGCTTTGCTTTACACGCTCCACAGCTGCTTCTTTTGGATCGCCTTTGCTTCTTTTGGATCGCCTTTTGGCCCCGGTGCCTTTCCATGGGCTGGTGCTAGTTTTGGCTCGTACATAACCAGAACCAGACTGTTGTTATTGCAGGGTAATGGGGCATGCACTACTGAATATTGCTCCTAGCCTGATTCCCACAAACCTGGCCTACCTTCTAGTGCATTTTTTTATTTATTCATTTTATTCTCGCCAAGAACATTATCTTTCACATCCAATTTACTTTCATTTTTAGAGTATTCTTTTTTGTTTATTAACGATGGTAGAAAGGTACCGGTAATGTTCAGAAAATTGGCTTTTTCAGTTCAGTCTGAACAATTGATCATGATGTCGCCTCTGGTTAACTCCACACTACGACTAAGACATGTTTAGTACAGGCAAAATCGTGCCCTCTCAGATGTTAGATCCTGTCCCTCTTGACTTTTTATATCATGTGCAATCAGGGTCCTGGATAGGACTTGGTGCTCTCCTGTGCATCTGTTACTGATGGCCGCCCATGTCAGTCAGTACTCAGTAGCATGCCTTTGTTTCCAAAAAAAAACAGCTTTGCGAAATCATTCCTGCTGCTGTACTGTTTCGAGTAGGAGTTCGTTATCACCATCCATTGCTCTGATGTTGCTCTCAATTCCAAAAGCTCGCCGTCGAAAGCCGTCACTTAGCCCTTACGCAATCTATCCCGTTTGTCGCTCCATCTCTTTCAGCTATATTCCATTCGAATTAGCCCTGCAAAGGTAAGGTTTCATAGTTTATACATACCATAACTAGCCTTTTTCTGACCGAATTCAAGCTGGCCATAGTCGATGTACGTGATTAAAAGGGCAGATATCATACTAAATATTAGTGCAATCTGTGGGCAAGCGCGTACATGAGCCAAGAACCTTTGACCTCAAAACTAGCAAAACCAAAACCATGGCTCACACAGCCTATCCATTTATATATTACTGGTCCATGCTAATTGCTGTGCCTAGCTACCCTGTACTGTAATGTAAATTATACTTATTTTGCACGGAAATGGAATATATCGTGCTCGATAGGCTCGTCCTGCTCCGGATGGAAATTCGAAAGCGCCATGCGAATGCAAGTTGTCCCGGCCGGCATATATGTATGTCTCGTAACTTGCTTTTTAAATGCTTGAAATGGACCTGAACAGGCGACTGGACAGTGTCATCGTGTAAGCTTAGCTGACGGATTGGAGTATGTACTCGATCGCATCGCATTACCAGGGAGCGGGAGCGACAGCCGGCCTCGTGAAGCATCCGAATTCAGATCTTTTTGCTGTCATCTCCAGAGAAAAGATTGGGCCGCGCCGCGGCTGCGGCCATCGAGTTCCAGATAACTCTTGCATCGCCGTCAGAATCTCGCTCGCATGCAGGCATACACAGTGGATCGCGTAGCGGCTAACTGAGAGCGCGCGCATGGAGATTAGCGTCATCCCACTCTTACTCGCAGGCCGAAATCGACATGAAAAGATCGCCATCTCTCATCACGCCAAGGAGCCCTTTATTCCACTGGGTTTTCTGGCTTTGGTCCCGGATTTCGTTGCCCTTTGGCGGCGTAATTTCGACACGTAAGGTGGCACCTGCGGGGACATTCCATTCCATTCCACTCCCTCGCAGCATCCCCGATCGATCCCCATTCCGATTCTGATTCCGATTCCGGTTCCCCTAACCTTCCCTCTCATAAACTGTTCTGAAAACGTAGTGCATTGGTGAATTTGGCATCTTAATTTGAGTCTTTAACTAGTGGGTTCAAGGTGAATAACCATTGGTGGCTGATGTTATATGTGACCATTTCAAGACTAAGAACTAGGGAAGACACAATGATGCTCCCTACACCCTTTTTTTGGTAACTTTCTTACATGATAATCAGTTTTGTTTGGTCGGCCAAGCGACGGCTTTTGGGGATGCCAGCATTCAGAATCATTTTTGTCTGCCTCAATTTCAGTAGTATCTATAAAACTTTACAGTCATAAATTGCAAATCAAACTTCCACAGGTCTCACTATTACTAATTAAAAGCTCCTTAGTGGACCATTAGTCCTATAAAATGCAGTAAAAGCATAAATAGTAAGAAAACATCTTATCATCAATTCGGTAAACTCTAATCATCATTGAGACCCATACTTTGCATTAGAAAAAAAAAACATAAAGTAACCCTACATGGCTACATCTAAACTACCGACCTATACAATAAAAAAAAAAATTGACCTAAAAAACATCTAAATTACCCACAGTTATTACTAGCATGGAAGATAATATAAACAAACCCCTAAATCTAGATTGAAATTTTCCATGCATGACATTATAATAGATAATCTAAAGTAACCCCTAAATTGGCATCAAAATAGCCCACCTTTGCCATTAATAAGTTGCTAACATCTATCATTATAAATCTTAAGTTCATCTAAACATTTTTCAAACACTTTTTTGCTATTTATCCGTGGACAAATTTCTTTGTTACTAAATCTGTCATTTTTCAATACGTTTGTCAACAGATAACTAGACACTCCCTTTTAAAAAATACCCATGTCTACCACGGTCAATATATAAATTAAGGTTGTTCAAAGTAATAACCACATATGGTATTCACCAACATATAGACCAAGTATACATGCATGTAAGATTGGTAAGTATATTTCTATAGTTTAGTAAATATAAATATTGTCCTCTTAAAAAGAAAAGTATCAATGACACCGGTAGTTAATTTCGAATTATACTAATACTTTGTGACAATACCTTAGGTAAGTTGTTGCTTTAGGTAAGTTTATATGTTTTGTGAAAATATACAATATATCTACACCAATAACTTAATTGTAAGATGTCTGTTTTAATAGGAAAAATTGGTAGAGAAAATTCAACATATGTTATGTCATTGTATTAATTAAGAGCACATTCACAGAATATGTATCTTTAATAAAACATAAAATCATATCTTAAATAAAAGTTGCAGTAAACACTAAACATTTCAATTTAGAATCTAGAAGAAAAAATTTACGGCAGCTAATAAGATCAAAACTAGAGCCAACATCTAGATTTATGACCTATAATATAGAATATGATGTACTTAAGCTAAAGTTTGAACTAGATATAGTAGTATTAAAGAATGTAGATACATCAATTGATAAAAGTATGTAAAACATTTCAACTGAATTGAGATATTATAGTGCTGATATGCTTATCTTCAGATCTCCGCGCTACAGAGTATCACCCTGCGTCCATGCTCATTCCCATTATCCCAATTACTCAATATATCCAGATTCCTTGCGCTTTTTTTTTTTTTTTTTTTTTTTTTTTTTTTTGAGAGCTCTTGAGGAGATCAGGATAACTATCGACTCAGAGAAAAGATGTTCCACAGTACTCTCTCCATCTAACAGGGAAAATCTAAGAGTCAAATGATTTAAAGTTTAACCAAAGTCATATAAAAAACTAGCATTTATTATGATACTCTTGTTAGATATATAGATGTTGATACTATTAACTCAGACTTTATCAAAGTTAATCTAGTTTGACTTGTACAAATTCTAAAAAAACACAGACTCCATAAGAAATACAGACATAGGTCATAAGAGGGTTCATATTATTCATAAACAACGGTCGTCACTAATAGTAGCAGAAGCATGCAAATGCAAATGGCACTAGTAGTAGATACAACAAGCAGTGACATGCCAAACCAATGGGCTAGCTCTCTGTCCCTCCTCACCTCTCACACACATACACGTACGGCTAAACCAATCACGTGACCATCTTCACTTACTACTAGCACGTAACAAGGACAGCATTACGTTACGGACAGCAGCGGCTGGGCTGCTGCAAACAAACAGAGCACTCGAAAGCTTGCATGGAATAGAATGGAACGCGGATCGGCGATGGCGCCGGCGGGTTCAGGAGGAGGCTGCGATGCACCCCTCCCAAACGAAAAGCGACGGGCTCAGCTGCCCGCTGCACCGGCGCATGTGCTTCATCAGCTCCTCCTTGCTGCTGTGCCGCTTCGCCGTCATCAGGAGCTTGTTCTCGCCGCACGTGGCGCCGGGGACGGCGTCGTCGTCATTGTCCGGCGGCGCGGCGGTCGCGCTCAGAGCTGAGGCCGCTGCCAGTGCCGCCACCGCCGTGGTGGTAGACCCAGTGGCGCGCCTCGGGGTCTTGGCCGCCACCGGGTGCTGTTCCTGTGGAGCCGGGGCGCCGTCGTCGTCGATCTCGCAGGAGGTGACCGGCTCGGCGCCCACGAACTTGTTGATGACGAGCACGGAACGGTGCACCCGCGGGCCACTCCGCTGCGCGCCTGCGGCTGCGCGCTCACCTTCACCTCGACGACCGTTCCCCGTCCACGACCTCGACCTCATCTTCCTCCTCCTCCTCCTCGGCCTGCTGCTGCTGCAGCTCGGTCTCCGGCTGGTCCGTGGCAGGGGGCGGGGGCGGGGGCCGTGTCCGCGAACGACAGGAGCAGGCGCCCGCCGCGGCGCTGCGCGCGGAACAGGGTGGACGACGCCACGGGGACGACCTTGACGAGCAGGCGGCCGTCCTGGCGTTCCTGCCTCATCTCCATGGTGGACTCCACCTTGCGGCGCGCCAGCGACGGCAGCGGCGGCGGGAACGCCCTGGGCGGGCCGCGCGCGGGGCCAGCTCTTCCCCACCGCGCTCGTCGTCGGAGCCCGGGCACGAGCGGTCGGTGGCGGAGCCGTCGGCGTCGGAGAAGCCGTCCGAGCCGGTCTCGGAGCCGAGGCTCTCGGTGCAGATCTCCAGGCTCTTCTGCGTCAGCAGGCTGGACGAGCGGCGCACGAGCGGGTGCACGTACGCCTGCCTGGGCGCGGCGGCGGCTTCTGCGCCTGGATCATGTTCCATATGTCGTCCCTCTCCGGCCGTTCGTTGACGCCGCCGTGGTCCATCTCCTTGAGCATGACGGCAGACTTCTCGGCGCCTGCAGCGGCCGCCTTGTTGCCGCCATCGCCAGCAGCCTGCTGGCACGGGAGGAGCTGCTGCTCGGTGGTCTCGAACACTGTCAGTGCCATGTCTCCCCTGCTTGTCCTCGGCAAGTGCCTGTCTCAGCAAGTGCAGTTCAGGTTGACGGCGCTAGCTTCTACGTTGGTGCAGCTACAGGTTGTGTTTTTATATTTTTTTGCGTGGCTTGCTCGTTAACCTTGTGCAGTTGAGGACGAGCACAGGAGGATGCAGAGGAGGGTTGCGGGCGGGGAGTGGAGCGATAAGCTTTGGAGACTCTAACGCGCGTCCGACCTGGGTTTCGGACTGATTTTTCGCTCGTTTGGATGGTGTCTCGGATCGGTTTCCCTGTCTATCTATCGCACTTTCCCGCAGACTTGTCCTTTGGGAGGGCGCTAAGCGGAGGAGAAGGCTGGCGCAGCGGTGGAAGTGGAAGGCTTGAGGCGCTTCAGCTGGGGATCGGGGAGGTCACACGATAAGAAGAGGAGCGGCGGGGGCGGGGTATTTGTAGGGCGCCGAGGGGAGGTGCTCGGGCTCACCGGCTCTGTGCTGCTCACCGCACACCCCCACTGCCACTAGCATGGGGAGGACAAATACCTTTGCCCCTGTGAGGGCCCCTCCGTGACATATGCGCACTCCATTTGGGCATTTCACAGAAACGCTGAAAACGAAATTTTATCGAGAGAAATGTATTGTTAATTTACATTGTATATAATATGTTCTCATCTGAAAGTGGTTCCCTTTGTGGCACGCACTGTCAGCAGTTAATTAATACAAAATGGTAAATATGATGTGGTTTATCCGTTTGTACTTGCCAAGATCTTGTGTATAAGTAACATGACGTTTTCTCGGATCGTCGCACAGATCGCTGGAACGAGGTGACGTACAGAGAAATCCGCTCGGAATGGAGGCAATCCGACCAAACCTAATTGGAACAGAAATTTTCCGTTCAATACATTTGTGTAGCGGCGTGGTACTACTGCTGCTACTGATCATGGTCTTCAAATTTGATTAAGGGAGGAAGGAAGAAATGGAAGAAAGAAAACGGGTCATCGAATTGGTTAGCTGCATTTCTTATTTCGAACAGACGATCAGACGTATGGCGGAGATGCTCGCGAGTTCCAAGAGAGTATCATGCGTATGTCCCGCCTCCTTGAACAATCATTTGAGCGCCATTCCTTCACCTCTCTTCTTTGATTTTAAAGACATTTTTATAGAGCTCCTTCTAATTCAGATTCTATATTATATATAGGATTCACTTTCCATTTAATGAGTCTTAGCCAGCCTTGGTCGGTCTTGTAACCAAATTCTAATTCTTCTTAATACAATGATACACACACTCGTGCGTATTCGAGAAAAAAAAAGGATTCACTTTCCATTTACGTGTGTATGGAAAGTGAATCAGGAGTAGCTCTTTAATTTCACAGGCCACAAGTCATTCTGGATAATCACTTCATAAGATAAGTATAAAGCTATTTGGACTATAATACTGTTTGGCAAATATCCTACAAATATAGTCTAAAAAGTGTTTTTTGAAGTTCTACCAATTATATACTACTCCCTTCTTTCTAATTTATATGTCGTTTTGGCTTTTAGATACAATATTTTTTGTTATGTATCTAAATATAACCTATATCTAAGTGTGCAACAACAACTATATAGCTAGAAAAGTTCCAACCACCGCCAATAAAAAGAATACAGTTATGGGAAACATTTCCGTCACACTAGTCCAATTTTAGCCAAATTTATAATAAATAAATAGTATGAGCATTTAGTTCAAAAATTAATTTATTATAAAAATATATTGTATACTAATGTTACTTATTTTGTTAGTATTTTTTCAAATAATTTTAGTCAGAGTTGAAATCGGGGTATCCACCTGACCACCACCCTGGTTCAACGGTTTCTGCATGAGTTTAAGCAAAAGTAGAGAATTAGTAATTGTATCAATGACACAAGCATGCTCGAGAAGGCGACAGAATCTAAGTCTCTTGTAAAATAAACGGTAGAATTCCATTCCTGGCACATATGCAGCGTCTCACTCTGAGCACACGACGCTGGCTAGAATTCCATTCGTAGCTAGCAGTCTTGCAGTGTCTGTGGGTGCGAGACAAATGCCCGATTAGCGCGCAGCGCACAAGGATCCAAGCCACGCTGGCCGCTGCCGAGCAGCTTCCAAACACTCCGGAATAAAGCCTTGTCTCCACGCACTGCGCCGCCGCAACGTTCGCCCTGCCACGCTGTGAATCCTCCTGCCGCCGCCGCTTGCATGCAGCTGTGCAGTGCAGTACAGGGCGCTGAGCCTGATTGAGCCGGGGGCGGCGCGATTCTTCTCCAACACGGGCGCGGGCGCGGCGCTTCCTCCGCGCGCGATCGAGCATGTCGTTCGTGTCTCCACGCTCCTTGTACACCTGAACGGGGATGTGCCTTTCGGCGCGGCGGAATGGACCTCGCGGCGAGGACACATCGGCGGGCCACGAGTGACAGGTGGGACATACGGACGGACAACGTGGAGGGAATAGTTCGGTGGCGGAGTGGTTGCGTTGCGCTGAGCAGCAGCTACTACTGTGTTTTGGGTTCATTTTCTGCAAGTTGGCGCGGGGCTACGGCTACGCGGCAGGTTCGGGCGGATGCTGACGCGCGACGCTTCACGCCAAAACCCCGGCTAGCTCGCGTGTCGCACTGCCGCGCAATGCAACGCGCCTGCCGGTGGCGCCTGAGTGTGCAGTCGTGCCCGCTGCCCGGCGTGTTGCCAACGGCCACGAGCTGGGGCCGGCCCAGAGCGCGCTCCGCCGTTCATTACAGACGGGACGGAGATGGAAAATGCATGTGTGCTAGCACTGGCTAGTGCAGCCTTCGCTTACCCACTGCGCTTTGCCACATTTGACGAAAGCATTGTTACTCTTGTCTTGGTATAGAGCTTTGGGAGTAGAAGAGTGTAAATAGTTGTAAAAGTTGTTTTCTCTCTCTTTTTCATTCTTTTGTCTAATAAAAATCGGCGAAGCTTTTGTCGCCTTTCTAAAAAAATTGTTACTCTGGTCCTTACTACCTACAGGCATTCCCCACTTGACTAAACAAACCGTGCAACTACCTTGAATATGTTTCTAAAATTTGTACGCACCGGTTCCTCTCGGTACTCACAATCAAACCCCACATCCCTTTGAACTCCAAATTGCCGAGCAACCAACATGACGCCCTCAAGAACCGAGAAAGGCAACACGTCTCAAGATTTTTATCAGGCTGCTGGAAAGCTTTGCGACCCTCCTGTGTGTTCTTACACGTGGGAGAGTTGGCGCTCCTCTACGCCCGTTGCTACAATGGAGGACGTCATTAGCCTACTCATGTGGTGACGCCAATATGCCACTTGTTTAGATTTACATCTTTCTATATCGTTTAGATTTACCTTTGTTCAGGCGTGGACACTTGCCGGTTCCTGTGTCCCCTTGGTGGGTCTCCGGAGGCAGCAACAAAGGTTCCGAGCGAAAGCTCAGCTCAGATCTCCCTGAGCCAGTGACAAATTTTCCTTGTTGGGGGCGTCACTGAAGAACCATTGAAGTTGCTTCTCCTCAACACGGGGCTCGGGCGAAAGCCTTGTCGGGCTTCGCTTGGGCGGCGATGATTACGTTACGGGCGTCATCACCTCCCTGGAGGCATCGTCGAAGAGCTCCTATGTCTTGGTTTAGTCTCTCCTCTCGCTAGTATCTCTTTCTGTGGTTATGCCACTTTTCGCCCTAGTGCTGGGGTGCTTTGTTGTTGTTTCTTTTGTGGATTAGCCACACCCTAGCCTCAAAGCAGGAGGCCATTGTACGGTTTTAGTCGGTTTCCCATAATTAAGCTGGCCCGAGGGTTTGGCCTCGTTTTCCTCAAAAACGAGGTTATCGGCCATTTTGGCACTTGAATATAATTCGGTGGGGGCGCCTCCCAGGTGGAAATTAAAAAAAAAAAAAAATATGTTAACTCAATACATATGGATATAGAGATATGAATACACAAATAAGACTTAACTGCTCTATGTCTTTGGCTCTTTTCAGTTTACATATATAAGAAAAACAAACAGAGATCTATGTCTTTGGCTCTTTGAAAGCTTAGGGCAGTACTCAGCCAAATCGGTGTATGCAATTCAGTTTGCAGGCGCGGCAAAACTCGTTCCGACTACCAGGACCTGATTTGGAAGGTATGGGCACCACCAAAATGCAAGTTCTTCTTCAAAATAAGTTGCGGACAACCGCACACTTACAGATAGAGCATGGGAAAACAACTATTTTTGTGTGCTATATGAAATGAGCCTAGAGACATTACAAAACCTCTTCTTCGAATGGCCCACTCCAGATTGATCTGGCAGCTTGTGGCCTCATGGAGTTCCTGCAGCAGTATGCAGTTGAACCACTAGCGAGTGATGAATTTGCATAGGAAGACTGGTTCTGCCAGGCATTGGGAGCCTGAGAGAAGAAGGAACACACTCTTGTGATGCTGACTTGTGGATCATATGGAAGCGGCGTTATTACTCTATAATTTTTAGAGATAGCTATGCGACAGCGCAGGTGGTGTCCACATGGCACAACAATGGCCACTAGTAGGATGTGGGCCCCTAATGGTTGTTCAAACTATTAGTGAGTAATTGGCTATATGTAAATAAATTCCAAGCAGCCTAGGTTGAGTTGGGGAGCGCTACTCGCACATGTAGTTTTGACGTTTCAAAGCCGGCTCGTCGGATAAAAAAAATATTTAAAAAAATTCACGTATTTTCGGGGTCTTGGTGGAATGGAACGCACATTTTTTCGGGGCAAGCGATGGAAAACACTTGAAATTTCCTCCATCGTAATAAGACCCGCTGTTTAATTTGCCGGCGAGGTAAAGGTGATGCGGAGTGGAGAACGGAGAGAGCCGTGATTGCACATGTGTGGTGTGTGGAAGAGCGACGAGCTGCGAAACTGACCAACCAGAGGTCGCCACGAGCCTACGAACACAACACACCTATTGACAAGCCGGTGGTGCACGAGGTGGGCAACTGCCGGACACTGCTTTCTGTGCAGCTAGACAGCAAGGACGTAGGAGTAATCGGCTAATCGCTCGCGTGTGTGTAGGCGTGAAAGTAGAGTACGAGGAGCCCGGCCGGTACCACGACCAAAAGTTTGGCCTGCCAGCACTGTATATCTCTACTGTACTGGAGGCATTCTCCTTTGGCAATCCCCAAGCAAATCATCAACAAATTCAGTTTTGGAACCTTTATTTTCGACAAGACAGCATGTGTAACTTTGTAAGGTATAGTACAGTACAATATCTACGATCGCAGACAAGCCAATCCACAGCTTGTGTTGCGTCATTCCATCTCCGGAATCCAGATCATGAGGTCCCACAAATCGCTATTTTCTCAGGATGTTTTGAGCGATGCATGCTTGGGCCAGCTCGTGCCACGTGTCGACCACCAGCGCCGTGAGGGATGAGGAGTGGACGCGGAGCGGCAAGCACGGTTCTTGTGTTGGTGCACTACTGTCTCCTTCAGCTCGGCTGGAAGAATAAAAACGATACAGTTGTAGCATCCGTCTCATTCCGTTTTAAGATTCCGATTGATCGACTTAGCTCAGATAACAGTCTGATTAACATTTCTCCGCACGAGAGTAATTAATACGGGGAAATGGATGGATGAATTTATTCAGGGCTTGTTTGGACCGATTCCAAGAAAAAGGCACCAAATTGCAATGAAATGCAGATGCCATATAGTTGAGGTTTTCTTGTCATTTCTCTCAAACACATGAGCGTGTCCCGCCGGGAGCGCTTCGTCCGAAAGAGGGCGGCTTAAGCTAGCGCAAAATAGTGGGAGGTACATTCATCTTATAAATATGAAAATTTAATCTAAAATAGTGGTGAAAATCTATTGTTATAAGTGATTTTTTGAATTTTCCCCCTACCGCCAACGTAGCTCCGCCCCCCGCGTCCCAGCGAGCGTGACCTCCTCGTCCGCCGATCGCCATCGTCGTCTTTCCTTTAGAGCGTGGCGTTGGTTTCTCTTCACTACAAGAGAACGTTCATTCAAGAAGAATTTTGTATGCATGCCGTGGCGTACGTTGACGAAAAAGGAACTTTTTTTTTTTTTTTGAAAAGGACGAAAAGGAAGTGCATTTATTTTGTACGGCCATTCTTACAAATCAATCCAATCTCACGCATCAGTTCAGTTAGTAGCGTGGATGTTGTTCATTTGCTGGCGCGCTTTGTTAAGTTTCAGATCGAAGAAAGCTAAGGTCGATCAATCTAGCACTGGCTTTTTAACCGTGCATTAGCGAAAAGGTAAAAAGCTAGTGAGAGATCGCGTGGATGGATTCCCAATATCTATAGCGCAGGCGGAAGCAGGACCGGAAATCCACGGCAAGTGCCATCAGAATCCGTCTTGGATTGCAAGCCATCGAATCCTGCGTGCCATTACCAGGACAGGCGTGATCCTGGGGCCGCCCCATCCGCTCCTCTTGAGATCTCGCCATCTATCTGCAACAGCAACAGCAAAAGCAGCAGGGCTCCGTGCGGTGAGCGATCGCCGCTCGATCCTCTTCTTCACTGCCTCGTAGTACGTGGCTGCTCGCGTCGTCGCACGTTGCCCGTTGATATGATGCTGTTGTTGCCTTCATCATGCCGGCCGGACCCTG
The DNA here is from genome assembly GCA_015847255.1 of Hyparrhenia diplandra. Lineage (NCBI taxonomy): Eukaryota > Viridiplantae > Streptophyta > Magnoliopsida > Poales > Poaceae > Hyparrhenia > Hyparrhenia diplandra. The sequence goes on along the minus strand of JADLZK010000265.1, from coordinate 61,972 downwards.
TTCGACATCGATTGATCCGTCTGTGGCGAACCGGTCTCGTTTAATTTCGCCGTCGTCGACCATGCATCTTTGTAAATAATGCCGACCGAGTGTGTGTTTTGTTTCTTGCCTATATTGTATTAGACAATATATATATGCAATGTAAATATGTAATGTAATGGGCTGAGAAGGGATGCAATGGTGCAACACGACCGCAAAAAGAAAGGCCCAATTATTCAATAAATATGTTAGGTACGTACGAACCTTTCTTTTTAGAACCATTCCATCGAATAACTTTATAGTCGGCATGCAGATAGATTGCGCGGTTGATCGATGGATTGATGCATGGCCTGCTGCCTCTGCCTGATAGGAACCTGTGGATCATAGCCATAGCATGTAGCCTAGCTATCACCCAGCTTGGACACTAGGGTACCTAGTCCTGGACCAAAGGACATGTTCGTCGTCGTCGTCGTCCGATCGGTCTGCGTCCGTGTATACGCAGTGGCGTGGTGCGTGCCTGTCTTCTCAATTTATTTCTCACATATAAAGATTGTAATGTACATATATACGACGCCGTGTATCTGCGTCCGTGTATACGCAAGTTGGCCCAGCAAACACTCGATTGGGATCAGGCTTTGTCAGGCGAATATATATCACGAATCACGATCACACATATATACGACTTTGCAAAAAAAAAAAAAAAAAAAAAAAAAAAAAAACAAAAAAACCTCATAAGCGTTAAGAAGCTGCAGCATGGTCAATAGATATGTGTGTGCATGAAGATTGATGCATCAAAGTAGTAATGCATATATAATTGTACTCCTCCCGTTCCTAAATATTTGTCTTCAGAAAATCGTGTTTCACATACACGCAGGACTTACGGGACACATAAAGGGACGGAGGGAAGACATACCTTAAATCGGAATACAAAGTGGGGTGGCTACATAGCTAGCTTTATTTTGTTCGGTCAAGGTCAAGATCGAATTCAGGCATGTCCTAACACAAAGAACAGAGAGAAAAGGAAGAAGCGTACGTAACGAGGGCGGGACAGGCGTACGTGCGCGACGGGCCGGATTAGATAGAGAGAATCGGAGGGTACGTATACGTGTGCGCTGCCCATAGCTAGGAACGTACGCGAACTACGCTCCTGCTGTGCTGCTGCGTGCGACGTGCCCCGCGGAGGGCTAACGCAGGGATACATTACGATTTCGCGCGGCGCCTCGATCCGTACGTATATATATATATATATATATATATATATATATATATATATATATATATATATATATATATATATATATATATATATATATATATATATCTTACTAGTAGGAAGCAGTACAAAGCGGCAGTGTCACTCACTTCACTGCAAGTGGTGCTATAGCTGCTACATACCTTGCCTGTCTCTTTCTCCGTCACCAAAATAAACGACGTTTTTTACTTTAAAACATCTGTCGGCGAATTATATATTAAAATAGGATTAATATTTATATTACATAATTAGTATCATTGGAAAGATCTTTTGATCTAGTTTTTTAACAAATTTATTTGGAGATTTAAATCTTCTACGTATTTTTTACAAATCGAGTGGCTTGTGGCCGAAAACCCAAAAACGTCGTTTATTTTGGGACGGAGGAGTACCTTTCTATCCTCCTCAACAAAATAGCTCGTCGTCACCACCGTCGTGCTACGTTCTACGATCGACGTAACCCACAAAGGCGCAAGCTAGGCGCGCCTGATTGATCCTAAAAAGGGAGGCACGCGCGCCCGGGCTAGGTGGCTCATGATATTTACGTCAGGATTCTCTCTCTCGTCTCGATCGGCCTCATGCATGCTGCTGAATGCACCGTGCAACACGGGGAAGCTAGCCGCGCGTGGCCCGTGTGCACGCACTGTAGAGTGCTACAAGCAATCCATACGCGCGCCCAACTATAGCTAGCCGGCTAATGGGGCACGCGCGGAAGGAGCCAGCAGCAGCAGCTCAGGCTACCTGGACCTGGCGCGTTTCGCCTACCGATGGAAAGCGAAGAGACGGGTGTAGGTAGGCGTCTTTGGCTGGGGCGGGCGGCGGGGCGCATCGCACATGGCCGCGCACGGCGCGGGCCGCGGGATGCCAAAAATGGCGTTGCGAGAGGCTTTCGGGGGTAGTGGGCGAGCAGGCGGCCCCAGAGGACGCGGATCCCGCCGAGATCGTGCCGGCCCGCGTCGTCCTGCTGTCCACCTGTGCGTGTCAACACCCGGATGGCCGCGCGCCCTCGCCGTCCGATCAGGGTCGAGATCAGTGCCGGCTTTCGCCGGTGCGCTCGGTCGCTACTGTGCAGTGCAGAGAAACAAAAAGCTGATCAGACAGAGATCGAGAGGACACCGATCAGTGCGACCAAGCTTAAAATTCTTGGTTAAAAATAAATAAATAAAAAATAAAAAAGGCCGGGAGAGGTGAGCGAGCAGGCAGGACAGGAAATAAAGGGGCCCAATCCGATCCTATGATTGATGGTGTTATCAATCCATCTTTATCGCTAGATCGGGCCTTTGCTGATCAAATCCACCGACCTTGGTCCAAAGAGTGGATCATGGAGCCAGCAACACGGACGGGGACGGCGACCGCTGCTCCGTCCCTGGCTAATCCTTCGTCAATAAGAAACAAAACTTTCCCAAACCGGCATAGCGCAGCCGCACTATGGATCGTTGAGCGCATGTCCACGCTGCTCATCTTGTACTGGCCCTTTCATGTAATTACTTTACCTTTCCAGTAGTATCTATACTTTTGATTTCTTTACCCGCTTCCAAAGATTTTCTATTCGCGACACAAGGAAAGCCATTTTCCAACTTGGGCACGACAAGGTACGCAATCCGGACGAACAGCAGCAAGTGGCATGAGCAGTATGTATACAAAATTTGCCCGTTGAAGAGTCATACATTCTCTCTTCTATTTAAAACTCTCTTCAATTTACAACAGAAATCAATGAATTGAAAAGGCAGGTAAAAATTTAAAAAACAAGAGCATAAATTACCAAAACCGAACCTGAATACAGGCAGGCACTCACAGATGCGTTGTCGACTAAGACCAGTCTCAATAGGGGATTTCATAGGCGTTTAATGCACATTAAATAGGCGCCATCAACAAAAGTCCACTTTTTGCATGAAACTCTAAGGAGAGAGAAGAGAAAAAGTTTCATCTTGGTGAAACTCTCTTTGGCACCTAATACCAACTATCTCTACGAGTCATGAAATTAAATGCTTATGAAACCACAAGATGAAAACTCTCCATTGAGAGTAGAAGTTTCATCCAAATTTCATTTCATTTTATATAACATGACGATCTTGGAAACAACGAAATGAAACTCACCATTGAGATCGGCCTGCGGCCTGCACCTTCAACCGTACAGGGCTCCAAAGCAAGCACAACTATGTAACTCAAAAAACAGAGAAACCAAAACGGTAGTGGGTGGTTACCGTTGGCACGACCCCAAAAACGGCGGACCCCAACCTCCCTCTAGCAGAACCCCGCAGCGTCGTCCCCGTCCGCCGCCACACAGCCCTCTATCAGCGACGTCCACGGCAAGCAAGATGCGATCGCAAGCACGCGCGAGATCAGCTGCATCGATCGCTGTGTGTGTGATTTCTGTCTTATGCTGTTATGCAGTTCAGTCCAGCGGTATCCAATGACATCCTCAACTTCCAGTTGACTTAAAAATTTGTTCAAACCGTTACATCTTTTGTTATGACTTGTTTTATTAATAATAAAAAGTTATTCATAAATAACTTTTAAATTGACAACGTTTGCATGATTTTTTTTTAAATAAGATGAGTAGTCAAATTTGGAGTAAAAATGTCAAATGTGTTATTTGAAACGGAGGAAGTATAGGGGAATGAAGAAATGTCCTGCCGATCGCAATCGCAAAGGTGATATATAAATTAGCCGGGTGATGGATGTGCTTGACATGAACCCTGCATGGCTGCATCATCAAGAAAACTAGAACAGAGAAGGATATCTGAAAACCAGCATTCTAGAAGCAGCAAAAGGGTCGCGACCGCTTGAGCTCGCAGCTCTAGATCCTGGGAACCACGATTATATATAACCTGCATAAATCTTATTCTTGACTGAGTCGTGCATTCATTCTGGCAGTCAAGTAATAGTTCCACACTAGGAGATTGGTAGCTTCGACCAGCCAAGCATCAAGCTACTGCATGCAGTGAGTACAATCAGCTGACCACCGATGCAAGCTAGTTTAAAAAAAAAAACAAACGAACTAGTAATCATTAAACTGTAGTACTGTACAGATAGTGCAGTTTGAAACAACAGCTGACCACCAATTCATTTCTCTGTCACGTAATTGTCATAAGTTTCCATCAATGGAGCATTAACAGCCGGCAGTAAGTAAAATCAGAAAATTATCGCTGTATCCGTGCAATGTGAAGGATCCCAACAAAGCCTATGAAATAGCAGATTTCACTTCCCAATTTAACACTTCACTGCTGGAAGCCAAGTGTAGAGGGATAACAAGAAGAACAGAGCAAGAAGAGCAACTCTTGCTTCATCATTGAAGTAGGAATTAATGGGCAAAGGGCATAAGAATTTGCAGACAGAGCAGTGGGTAAACAGTCATCTTCACAAAGCAAAGGCAATGTGGAAGCAAAACATTTCCTAGAATAATACTCACTGGACCAAAAAAAAAAAAAAAAGGTAGCAGCAGCAGTGTCACTAAGTGATGGTAGTTTATACTGCTCGCCATAGCAGTGGTCCAAATAGCTGAAAGAAGCCAATTAGACTTCTAATCATGCTGCAATAGTTTGACCGCATTTTCAAAAGCTATGTCATTTTGCTTGTGCGTGAGATGGGGCAGAACCATATAAACAAACGAAAAGAATGTCAAGCCGTAAAGGAAGATATCCTTGCCAAACTCAATTAACTTGGTAAGCATCTCTAAACTGAATTGTATGGAGAAATGATGTACAGCTGAAGTGGGGTATTTCGATAGGAATGATATTGCGGTAGTTGTACAGTAAATCAGGGTAGTGCCTACTGCAGTAAAACTGAGACCCATATCTCTGACCCATGTCTACAGTAAATCAGGGTAGTGGTACTAAAGTAAAGCAGGGGAAAATTGTGTAACAAAGGTTTTTTTTTTAAAAAATCCTAAAATAAGGTAATGTTTGTTATATTGGTGCGTTACCATGCAAATATGCACAGAAATTAGATTATATATAATTTCAACCATAGTAGTTCACATGCCTATTTCACGATATCACATTAACATATCACAATCATGTGCAGTTTTTGATGTGAAAGTGTATCTGCTTTTATTGCTAGGGCAATTAGATACACAATGGGTTTTGCAGCAAATTCCTGCTGGAGTCAGCTCATAATTTGCCTCAAAAATCAAGGGCAAAACACAACTACAAAAAGGCAAATAGTACTGTAGGTAACAAATATTCAGCAAATAGTACAGATGTAGAACTAAGCTTCAGTTTATATGGGCAGCAAAGGTCTGGTCTGGTTTATTGTGGATCTATGTTATCAAAGATTTATTAGTCAGAGTTTTAACTGAGCGGTGAGGAAAAAAATATAGCAATAACACAGAAATTGCCATGAAATAGCTCATGCATCACAAGACTACATACACTGAAGCAGAGATATAAAATGGCAGGAACTGCATGAATAAGGTAGATGGGAGGAATCAAGGACATGGCGGCGCTTGAGCAGACGGACACTACAGTGTGCAGGAACAATTGACAAGAAACCAAAAGCAAACCCTGGGCTCAAACCGTTTCAATTCAAACCAACTAAAGGTCACACTAATCCAATCAAAACCATTCGAAGCTCAAACGTGATCCAACCTAAACCATATGCAGGCTCAGCGCAATTGCTCCCAACCAAAGCCAATCCAAAGCAAAACCTGAACCGTTAAATCATTTGTAATAAAATTGTTAGCATGGCTAGTCACACCCTTACAAGTTGAAGAGCTGCCGGTATATGTAACTCTTTTAAACCTTTATGGCTGGAATACATTGATATGATATGATATAAATATTAACACCAAGAAATACATGCTCAATCATAGATGAAAAAGAAATTGCACTACAATACGAAAAAGGACTGTTGTAGTTGTAGTTAAATGAAGTGAATATGTTATCCTTCTTACCCGGGTTGCCCATTCTCTATATGCTGTATATCCTTTGTGAGTTGAGATATTGTTAAGAGGAGCACCATAAAATTGTATTGAATGAAATTCAGTTCACATATGGGTGCATGTTAAATGAATAAGCAGGAAATATCAGATGATTTCAAGTGGTTACTAATATTCAGAGATACAACGCACAATGAGGAATATCTTGACACAGAAAAAACTGCACAACTGAGCTATGCAACATGATAGCCAGGACTTGAAGAGACACTCTAGGACAAGGAGCAAAGATATTGAATAAAAATATTTTTATGCACACAACACATTATCAGCAGATATAAGTAGTGCAAGAATAGGCTCAATTTATATAACGGTTATAACTAAAAGGTAGGCAAAAGTAGAAACATCATATTATTAGTAGATATAAGTCGGCAAAAAAAAAACATGTAGCATAGCTGTACAACTTAGCCATGCCTAAAATAGCTGTAAATAGTAAGAAGAATATTCTGATTTAATAACATGTGAAAAATGAGTCCACAGTTTTGAATACGTAATTGCAGTACTTTCATGCTCTATATTAGTATGATAACGAAGTGATCAGACCATGCAATTTAAGTGCAGATGCTTAAAAGTTAGAACAAACCAATGTACATTCAAGAAGGCAGACAACAATACATTCAAAAAGGATTCCACATGCCAAGGTACAGTTAAAGGGAGGCACGAGCAGAAGAGCAAAAGAGGCACAAATTTCATTCAAAAACATGTCCAATTATCCAGTAATCCAGACTCAGATTTATTCCGTAATACACATTCATTTGTCCACACAGCATGAGATATACGAACTACTCAAACATTCCATATTCACTTCTCCACAGATATTCTACATGAGATATACGAACAACTCCAACTCAAACTGAAACTACTGTCCCCATCAACCAAAACTACTACTCCCATGAGACGAAACAACCGCTCCTGTGAGCCGAACCACTGTTCCTGTGAGACGAAACTACTAGCCAACTGGATCAGTCACCACCATCATCACTGATGTCTCCGTCGCTGTCGTGCTCGCTCAGGGTATTGTCACTGATCCCGACCACCTGATCGCGGAGAGTACTGATACGAGCGCGAATGGAATTGGAGCGGATGATCAACTCACTGACAGAAACGGCGAGGGGCTTGGCGCGGCCTTCATTCACATGGCGGATCAAATCCTGGTACACGAAGTCGATCTCCTCCTCGAAGGTACCTCCCACCTTGATGGAGAGCGTGTGGAGCCGGTTGCCGTAGCGCTCCAGCAGGTCGAGGGGGCGTGGAGAGAGGTGGGGTCGTTGGCGAGGATGGGAAGCAGCGCATCGCGGATGATGACTAGGATGCAGTCCGCAGATGCGAACACCTTCAGTGTGCGGAAGTCCTCAACCTCCCAGCGACGGCGCGAGGTCTGGAAATGCAGCATCTCGATGAGGGGCAGCCGCGTGCTGCACCTCCAGCGATCGCACCTGGACGGTGCGCTTGCCCACGGGGGACCTCGAGCATGTCCTCCAACGCTCCCATCAGGGACGACGCCTCGATGGGCGGCTCCTCCTCCCGCACCGGTCACCGCGCCGGTCATCTTCTTCGCCGCCGGACCCGCCATCGATCTCGGCTCCGGACCTCGCGCTTCCTTTTTTCCCTCCTCCGCTTCCTTTTTCCCTCCTCTATTTGGGGATGGAATTTGAATTTCGAGTCGGCCTGCGGCCAGGGTGGGCATGGGTTGGGGAAAGCGACGGCGACTCCTATATTTTATAAAGCGGAGGCCTGAGGGCGGACCCACCCCAGCTGTCAGGCGCACAGCCAGTGACGTACGGAGCACGTATCACGGGAATGTTCTGGAATAGTCTCGACGTTTCTGGCTCGCCTGCCGGTCGTTCCCCCGCGGTTTGGTTGAGCCGTTTGGGCCACGTGATCTTTTGGCCCAAGAAGAGGCGCGCGGCGCGCGGGCTTGCCGGGAGAGAGGCAGTACGAGGCAACATGCGGCTAGAGCTGAAAGAGGCCAGTGAAAGAGTTGAGTTGTGTGACTTTGTGACCTTGCTTTGCTATAATTGAAACCAATTTAACTTGCACAACTGTTATGCTTTTGTAATATCTTAAGATCTTGGCTCTACTTCTAAATAAATGATTTAGAAGAACACAGTAGCACATGTCACAGATTAAAGAGCAATTCCAACACTTAAACATGACAACAAACCAACTCAAGCATTGCTTTATTGACATACCACAGCCGAGGAACAATTATCCACCAAGCAAGTTTCAGTTATATATGTGCGCTGAGCACATACGTGTTATATTGTATATTCGAATATGCATGTATATGCATATAATCGAAGAAATAGGAATGTGCCACATGTATAACAATTATAATTAAATCTAAAACGGATAAACATTAGGTTGATTGCGGCAAAATTAAATGGCACCTTCCCTTCCACGCTCCCAGACAAAGGCATGGCATTGGCTGACGCAAGGCTCCAAAACAATCAACTTAATCTTTAGTGGGAACTTTATATTCAATGTATGTTCTAATAGCCACAAGCGCTCTAGAGGCTTCGTGTGAGAATACCCTTTTGGTCATGGAATGGCACCTGTCATAATTTTCATCAGAACATACCTAGAGCCATAAAGGGTGTCCAATCTAAGACAGTCGAGTGATACTGCATTCTCGAGAATATAACATGTTAAGCTCAACCAAGCTCTCTTGCAGAGCTAAACCCTATGATCTTCACACTCTTTGAGGGAGCAGTGTGTTCGTCCATCTGCCTCCACTGCGAGGAATGTCCAATAACCGATTCATGGTTCTTATTTTCCATACTTACCTGAAGATGAGAAAGGAAACAATTGAATTGATAGGTCCAACAAATTCATAAAAGATATCTTTTGCAGGATAGGATGAATGAACGTCCTTACATCTCAAGCTCAAAAGTCTCTAGGAAGGAGACGCATCAAGGAAGGAAACAAGAGAAAAATAGTCAGTAGGGAAGGAGGCCCTTCCTGAACCTTCACTGAGATGTCCAGATGCTTGAGGTGGACAAATTTAGTTGGCAGCATCGGTGTATTGACCACCTGCAGCATATGTAATGTATCAAGAATACTCCTACACAAAAGACATGCCGAAGGTGATATTATTATGCATACATCTATACTAGACGACATATAAAGTTTTAAGAGTATACCTCACCACGCGATCTTTATGTTAAGAGTCTCAAGGTTTGGCATAATGGATGGCAGCTCAGCACGAGAATAACAAACTAACTTTGAATGGTCTCATGCTAGGTTCTTCACTTGCAATGTTTCCCCGGTTACAGTGCTACATTTCCACTCAATGTGTAAGCTAGAGAGACTGTGGGAGCTCCGTTCTCTATCACTCTGCAACCCACAGCATGCTGCAGCCTTTAGGCAAATGAGCCGCCTCCAGCACGCAAGGTAATTTCAAGCAAATTATTTGATCACTAATGAGCAATATCCAACAGCTCCAAACCGAGAGTTGGAAAGAAGGCCTTCTAACGCATCCTCTTCGACACGACATGAAACAGGCACAAGCTCGTTAGGGCTTCGCTCAGCGTGCCAAGTTCAGCTGTGGGATGGAAGGCACAAAAAGCCAACTTCAAGAGACCGAATTGAGTTTCTAATCCCCTTTAGATAAAAACTTGGCATGGAAAGTCATACTTTTTTCTTGAATATACATAGCATAACTGTGCTAGTTCTTCAATGCCTGGTTTAACAGCAACCTGAAGCCAATCATCGAGACCACGATGGGCAATACCAAACAATTCAAGCTTCAACATCTTCAGACCAATGCCTGAGTGTTTTCTCAGAATGCGATCGATTGTATCAGCTTGAAAATCCCGTTCAATTGCATGCGTGTTCGACCTTAATGAGTCCTCATTGAAGATGAGCTTGGGAATACACATCAGGAACATAGAAAGGCACGTGACACACAAGCAGCACGAGCAGCATCACGTAACGCATCAAGGAATGTATATGGCGCCAGATATCCTACATACAAGCATGAGAATAGAATTCAATATAATTGGCACTGAAGCCAAGCAATGCTTTAAAACGGACAAGAAAACAGCATAAGCATGTGGATAATGATTGTCCAGTTTATTTTTCATCGTTAACTTGTTTCCCTTCAGATTCTGATGTAGGTAACAACAATAATGACCAAAAAGAAGAACAAGTCCCTGCTAATTTGAGAGAAGTTCCAGAAAGTCTACACCTTACCATGATAACTGGGGTACAGACAATTCTTTCGCTGGAGTTAAAGATGCACACCGCCTCAGTTGGAAAAAAGACAAACAAATAATTTGTCTATTTAGCAAAAGGTGTACGGAGTTTAGCAATAGGAGATGGTTCCCTCTAGATAATATATTTAGTCATTCGCATGCAGAGGCTCAACTAGAGCAGATAGCAGGTTCGCCAGCTCAAAATGCTAGGCCTGGGAACTATTGAGGCCACTACACCCACAGTGAAGACCGCTGCATCCTCAAATGTTATAACGTGCCACCAGCCTCAAGGATGCCAGAACTAGCAAATGGGACCTCAGAAGCCTGCACAAGAAGATGCTGTTTTCGGCAGGGCTGCATCGTACGCAAGCCGCCTGCTAGGGTCCGGGCGCCCCTCGTCATGCTACTGTCGATGTCGTGTTCCTCGCGATGGACATTGAAGGGCAGAGGGACTCATGCCACCTTCACTCAGAGGATGGTGGACAGACTGTTCATGAGGTAGCGCCGCAAACCTCATCCAGTCAACAACCAAACCAGTCCAGGAACGGCCTCGCTTTCCTCTCAGCAACATGGGCCAGTGAAACTACATGAAGGGAGAAGAAGAGGCCGAGCAAGCCGCCTCGGCAAGAAGCGACGCTCTAGCAGCCATTGCTTGTACATGGCCATGAAGAGGTTAGATTGTCACACAGGAAGAAGGTGAAATCTAAGGAGATGGCCTTCCTACACTGCGCCAAGCTTATCAAAGGCACGCGTTCCTGACCTTATATTCAAGGCGCTAGTGGACCTTAGTAGGCTCGGTGGACCAACCATGTCGAGCAGATTGTGACATAAGGCTTCCTTTGGACCATCTGCACTGATCGAGTCGCTCACGCCATGCTTGGCAAGCTATTATGGGAGGGATACAGGATAACTGTGGGTGAAGTCAGACTGCTCTTTTTCCTATTTGTGCTAAGCTGAGCGTGTTGGGATAGTCGTCAGGCTTTTGTGGTCTGGGGATATGTGAATATGTAAAGGTTTTTTAAGGCGTGTTTTTTCTTAAAAACTAGTCCAATTCTATTCTGCTAAACTGAAAGGCTGCCATTATCTTTAAAAAAAAAATAGTCCCAAAATCTGTGTGCTGTTAGAGACATCAAAGGTGTCACTATGCCGGCAGTATCATCTTTCCATCGTAAGACAATTATACTGTCATACCTCTGGAAGGCCTGGGAGTTTGAATATCCCAATATTTTGGCCGCCTGAGAATCAATTACATAACCATCTTCTAAGCAGGAGTGCCCTTTCTTTTTGTTCACCGGGGAGGTTGTCGACCCATCTGCAACCCAGCAAGCATGGTTATCACACTGTGCATCCTGGACATTACTAACCAGGGTCTCGTTCGGCTTATGTTGCGTAGTTTTAGGGGAAAATCATCGCTTTGGGGTACCCAACTGAACTTTATTATGGTTAAAAATCTGTACGCGGTACAACAAGAATTGCCTATTGAGACGCAACCTGGAACAAATCGACAGGAGAGAAAAAATGGTAGACAAAGACGAGCTGCCGCACTGAAACAAACTCTTTACCAACAACGATGCAATAAATCCGGCAAAAGAGATGAAAATATTTTTTAAGGTACAAATGCAGATATAGGGTGCCTAAAAATTTAAAGGCTCGCGGTTGGAGACCTAAATCCAACCAACCAACTACTGATACACCACATGAATGAAGTGAAAATTATGCTCCAATAATAATGGGGCCTTACAGATAACCTAACACACGTCGAGGAAGCTGGGTGAAGAGGCAAAAACTTACTCTGGGCTAGAATTTGCTGGCGATGCCGCTGAAGGTCGTCGTCCTGCACGGACATGGTGAGCCTAGCTACGATTAGTATAAAAATAAATATACGATTCCCGAGGTGTTCGGTTTTCTTTGTCGCCGAGAAATCCACAACTGCGTTTTCCCCTCCGATCCCCCAGGGCTCGGCTCTATATAACTCCTCTTCAGTCTTGTATACTACATCCACATATTCCGTGTATCCCTATATGATATATATACCTGAATGTTTCCATAGCTATACCATGGCATCTGAACTCAATTCCGATTGGGATCGAAATCGCGCCGCCGCCGGCAGCCTCAACAGGACCCTAAGGACGAACAGTCTGCAATGGGCCGGCCCAATAGCTACTCTGCTAAAACAGACATTTGATTTCTTGGCCGTTAAGGGACAATACGGCCTGTGTCATGTAGTCACACCTGCACTACACCGTCTGTTTCGCGAAGCCACCCCTTCAAACCGTTCGCCTGGTAGTGGTGGGGACGGATGCGCATGACTGGATACAATCGGAATTGAGTTCAGTCCTGCATACTTGATTTTCCCCACCAGCACAGCACCTAAAGATTTTTTTGGGGTTTGATTTCAGTCGAATCAATAAATTTTTACAACGTCCATAATTTAGATCGAAGGCTGGGTGATTAGTGTGAGTGAATGGCTAGGGAAAATTTTGATAAGGGGCTGTCTAAGGCACAATGGTTTTGTTGCATCCAGTGCAGGTGGAAGTTAGATGTCAGTAGATGTCCGATGGATACTGCTCTAGTTAAAAAAATGAAATAGAAAAGAGATGGTCCCCACCAAAATTTGAATTTCTAGGTCATTTATCAAAATCCATAGATGTCTAAATTAGATTGGCTTTTTTCACCTATACATCAAGAGTTGATATATATACTCCTTCCTTCCTAGAAAGAATGCCTAAGTTTGAATTAAATAATTTTTCTTATCAGCATTTCTTTATCTCAAAATAGAGCTTATTTATCATCAAATATATTTTGTGATCCATCAATTTGATACATATTATTATAACTACTAGTATTATAAATTTTTCTATATATATTTAGTTAAATTTCAGATTATTTAACTCATCAAAAAAGCCTACATGACTAAGAGTTTTTTTAAAAAAAGATTTTTATTCTAGTTTCTACAAGAGTTTTGCACAAAACCAATTCTTATTACAAATCCACCCTCTTCTATTAGATATAATTTTCTTGTTCTTTTTTAGCTTGTTCTAAATCATGCTCCATAAGAAAAGTATAGTGCCATGGGGGTATCGCCAAAATCGAGAAGCCAGGCCACCATGAACCAAACTGGGAATGAGGCCTTGAATTTGATCATCCTCTTTGGCCTAGTTACAAATATGGCTAACATATCCACACCTAGATTAAAGAGAATAGGTGAAAGAGGATCACCCCTTGTCAATAATGTCTTGCTAGCGTGGATATCATAATTCTTATGCTAGTGAACTTTTAATTACAAATAACAACGGATCTTTGAGGTAGAACATCTTTGCATGAAAATTTCTAAGTGACAAATGAAGTGGACTGCAAAGGTGGACGCATTGCTTGTAAAAGAAATAGATAATAGTGTTTTTGATGCATAAGGTTATAGATTATTTTAGCTTTCCAGTAGTATCTATCTATTCTCGACACAAGGAAAGCCGTTTTCAAGCGACAAGGTACATAATCCGTACGAACACCAGCAAAAGTGGCATGAGCAGTATGTATACAAAATTTGCCCGTTGAAGAGTCATACATTCTCTCTTCTAGTAAAACTCTTCTCTATTTACAACAGCAATCAATGAAATGCAAAAGACAGGTAAAAAAAAACAAGAGCATAAATTACAAAACCGGAACCTGAATACAGGCAGGCACTCACAGATGCGCTGTCGGCTAAAGGCCTGCACCTTTAACCGTACAGGGGCTCCGGCAAGCACAACTATGTAACTCAAAACAGAAAACCAAGCTCACCATATAATCAACCATGCGCCAACCCTGACAACTCTGCTCACTCTTGCCAATGCACTCCATCTGGTTTTTGATCCATGTAATCCCACATCCTCAGAAAATGGCAATGTCGCTGGCAAAACCAAAACAAAACCAAGCAGAACAAGGAACCAAAGAAATGCTGATCCCTCAGAGGTCATCTTCTATTGGCAAATGATGCCAAGCAGCGCTTGCATGAGCTGGTGAAAAAGGCACTCATTATTGGCTGCATTTGCTGGCCATAGATAGATATCAAGTGAGAAACAGCCTTGCCAATATTTGTTTTTGACTTCATCACTCTCATCTGGGGATACCACCACTTGGGCAAAGACATGTATGACATCAGGCACAAGAGGAAGAATCTGCAACAGAAAAAAAAAAAAGTTAGCTTTGGCTCATGAATATAGACCAATAATGGACATCTGGTTCAAGAACCACCTGGGGATGTGATGATAATAATAAACTGCAGATGCAACCATAGACAGTCATTGATTCTTCATGATCTTCTTTTAATAGCAAAGCTTTTGATAAAAACTGGAAGAACCTATAGAATGCAATCAAGCGTTTTATTTACACGCCGACTCTTGAATCTGAAGCATAGGCTGTCCAAACAAACTAACTACAAATGTTTTTCAAACCTGGTTGAGAGGAATTGACTGAGGCTGCACCATTATCATCCTAGCAATAGCACCAGCAGCATTATCTCTTACTGCATCATCTACGTTCTGAGTTACCAAATAAATTATGCAGAGAACGAAGTATATCCCCATAGTATCTGCATAAAGATGAACAAAAAACTAGTGGCCGAAAAAAGGTGGTATCAGGTGTTACTCTTTATTTTAGTTATGTAATGGAGACATTGAGAGTAATCCATCTGCTGACAAAAATGAAACAGCATCAAATATGTCTCATGATTCTTAGCTGCCCCATCAACACTTCAGAATGCTAGAGCACTTTAAAAATTAGGAGCAGTGTTAAAGTTTATCAACAAATCTCATGGCAGGCTATTCACTAGAGGAAAAAAAAATGGTTTGGCTTTTAGGTCATTTTGAAGACCTCTGAAACACCATCAGGTCCAGATGGTCATGGTTACTCTAGGGTCCAGCAAAGAAAAAGTATTGAGTTGCATGCACCCAGGCCAGTTCAACCCAAAAGCTTAAGCTGATGGGGAGAGGTAGGTAATTCATTATATTCCAACGCAGAGAGAACCGAGCAGCATATGGTTTTGAAGTTGAGGATATGACAATTGAAAAGTATATGAAAAGCATAACACATCCCTTTCCCCTTGTATCAATATAAGAAAAAAATTGCATTTGAGGAAATTAAATCAGTAAAATGCAAGTCATTTGTTTCATCAGCTAGCTTTTCTGATTACAGAAAACTTAAAAATACAAGTTTTTTTTTTTCAAATGGTAGCTGACAAATGTGTCATTTCATCAAGTGTAAGCATACAACAAATTTTATTAGTGCAGCATACATCTTTTTTATCATTGTGTGCATATAAATTAATTGCATCATCAAATCAAATATGGCGATTCTAGGTAAAAAATACATACTTCAGTGCTGCAGCACCCGTTCTGCATATCTCACCAACACAGAAAGCAGCATTTCTCCTATTAGTAGCATCGGATGATGCAAGCTCTTTCAACACCAAAGGCATTATCTTCCTGAAGAATCCAAAATGAAACAGTATGAAAGGGGCCGCTGAAATGATAAAAATTCATTGGACATTCAAGAATGCTAGAAACGTACATCAACATAAGCAGATATTGGAGCACCCATTTCCTGAGCAACCTCAGCTAAGGTTGCCACAACCATAGTCTTATCTTGGGGGATGGGGAGATTTCTGCATTTATTCAAAGTAGTTTCAAAAGCAAAATACAAGACCACCATGTGTTTCAGAAGTATAGAACTTCCACAGAATTAATTAACTGATGTGGAACAAATGGGACTATGGGAATACGTGCATATAGAGGGGGACTGGTGGGGCGGGGTTGGTAACATACAGCAAATTTCATCACGGATCAAATAATTTTGCAAAAGATGGGATCAAAATAAGATCCCATCACTTTTTTGCAAAAGCAGGCAAAAGATCTGAAACTGCATCCATGAGGACTTCATCATGGTCAATGTCGCCATCATCCGCACCATCTGACTCCACTTGCTGACAGCTAGATTCTTGACGTAAAAGAACCAGTGTTGCCTCAGCAAGCCTTAGCATGTCTGAAAGAAAGCACAGAAGGGTCAGTCTTTAACAACACAACCCTAGTATTTTCAGGCCATCCAGTACTGGTCAGGCACAACTTACATATGGCTCAATTGCAGCAAAACCACAGTCCTTCACAATGTCTGCTACACTCATGCAAGCTTGTGCAACTACCTCTTTATCGTCATCCTCTGTCATAGTCTTGATGTAGATGTTCAGGAACAGTATCTGGGAAAAAAAATGCGGCATGGTTATTTGCTATCAAACAGGCCAAATGAACTTAAAATGCAGTATATCCAGCATTTACCAAGGACATCCTTCTGTTTCTCTAGTACATCCTGCATAAGTACATACAAAAGAAAACATAATTTCATCAAAAATTAATCTTCAAATCACAGAAGGTAATGGTATGAAGTAGCATATGAATATTAGCATTGTAAATAAATACCACAGCATGTGTATGTACAAGCCCTAACACACAGAAGTTGAACATCTCGGCAGGGTTAATGTACCATAAAACACATTTTACTAACACTACAAAAACAAATATAGTATATACATTTATATGTTGAAAAATATAATTATACTAGTGATAAATTATGAAGTACAGATGTTTTGTTGCCTTTGGCATTCCAATATGAAATAATATGCTTGTTGAAACTTCAGTACACAGACAATAGTTATAAAACACTTCACTGATTATATGCCCCTTTCACCTTGTATTTCAGTAATTCAGATAGCTATAGACAACTTCACGCGGTGCACACACTGCAGAATACGTTTTATTGACATTTAATTTCACTCACCAAATATGTTTTTTTGTGAGTATTGATTTCGTACAGTTACAGATTAAGCAATGAACTCTTCTTTTTGTTGAACCATTTAGCCTGACAAATGAAATTTCCACAATGCTGACAGTGCATAAACAAGAAGGGAAAGGAATTCCATGTGAAAACTCATGCATCAAAAGAGAAATAGGGGGTAAGTGCGTTTCAAAGAAATGACTGCCTGCAGCCTGAGATCTTCATGGAAATAACCACTGTGCCTGATCAAAATCTTAAAAGCGACTCCTCCAGATACCTAGTGTCAGTCAAGGGAAGTTTGAAAGGTGAAACTGTGACTAGAGCAGCTTAGCATTTCTTAAAGGATAGGAGCATAGGCACTCTCTTTGTGTGTAGTGCAAAAAAGCAATAGCCTGTGTTGCAGCAGCTTTCTGTCCTAATACCCCAGTCCTGACACTGAAGTATTTCTAACTCTGGGCTCATCGTTAAGATCGTCATCAGGCCGAAACACATAAATCCATTTTCAATACTATCAACATCATCAATGTCACAGCAAGAACCATCATCCAAGTTGCAGGAAGAAAAAAATCACGAGGGACAACATGAGGGAAGATACTGAAATGTGAAACAGCTCACTTTGGTAAATTTAAAACATCAATCAGAAATTAAATAAAATAAAATTTTGAAGACCCTTTGTTACCTGTGTGAAACTATCACCCAAAATTTCAGCAACATTACTAAAAAACCATGAGTGTACTCTCTGAGTTCACTGTAATCCAATCAAAACCCTGCAGTACAAATACAAAAGAACATAAAGGTTGCACTCAACGCTGTAAAAGTAACGGAAGTTAATGGAACCAAAACTTACAGAGATAGCAGCCTCAATAAAAGCGAGGCAATATTGCTTCAATTCTTGCTCTGCCAACTGCCATTGCTACTATCCCGACAACCTCAGTAGCCCTATGCACGTGCACACAGATCTTCGTCATTAGTAAGCACCATAAAAACCTTTCATCATCTCAAAAGGACTTTCTCGCATATGGGGTAAAAGCCTGCTCCAAGCAGCAGCCACGAACCAATTGCAGACTGCAGAAAATATCATCATTGTCAAAATAAAAAGATGATTTTATGTTAAAATGGTTATCATCTTTCCAATACACAACTCACCATGCATGTCTCTTGCAAGTTCGAGGACTGCTTTTGCAAAGACATAACCAATCTGCATATCAAGGGCTCTAGATATGGTAGGATATCTTCGCCCATGTCCTCACAGAATGCTGCAAGAGCATAATATGACTTCTCCTGCAAAGAACAAAATGAATTAATTGATTATATTGCCAAGTTTACCATCCAACCTAAACAAATTATGGAAAAGGTTGGTGGCTTTCTCTTTCGTTTATAGAATAGAAAACATCATCAGTATTTGATGGCTATACCTTAACTTCATCTGATGGGTCTTCAAGAGCATTTAGAATGCATGGAAGTACACTTTCATAATGAGATAAAATTTCTGGTTGCAGGTGTTCAGCAAACTGACCAAGAGCAAAAGATGCAGCGCCTCTAACCCATTTGTTCTTGGTCCTTTAAAAGCTTCCATAACAATTTTCAGACAATCCTCCAACTTATCTTTCAAATGTTCACAGCAACCCTCTGAGATAACACCCAGTGATGTCAGCTACAGCAGCCTCCGCGATACTTGGGATTAATTTGATGAAAGCTCACAGAAGCAAACTCAAGAACTGGTGCAAGAACATGCCTTGGTAAGTTGATAGCCATTGTATCAATGACTTCGCAGCAGAACGATCTGCTGCTAGATCAGAATCTTCATCTTCATTAGTTGTTTCCGTAAGCAATGGGCACATAACTTGCAGGATAGGTACAACCAGCTTGTGCTTTTCAAGAAAGATGCTTTAAATTTTACCAGCCATGAAATTATCTGGATAGCCTGAAACAATCATTCAAAACAACTTAGTAATAATCTGTAAATAAGTTGGAAGATATATTAGCTGAGGCCTGATCAAACCATTGCCTTATATTTATTTCCAAATCCTGGTTTTGCAGAAACTTCCAGCGAATTACAATTGACCTCACAAGAGTCTCCAAAAGTGGTGCAGGAGATTCAATTAATTAGTCAAAATTTCAAGCGCCAATGGAAGCAGCATCTTCTTCTCCATTAGCAAGACATTGCCTAGATACATTCAAGATACCCAGGAACAAAATCACCGAAACATGTTTACCTACAAAATGTACGCCCACATTTGATCACAAGTTCACAACATTAACCAGTGGCAGTAGTGTCAAATGGTATATTCTACAAGAACAATCATGAAACATGAAACTAAATTGCAACTGCAAGAAGACAGCAATGATACAGACAACATTTTATACATTTTAAAACAAGTGCTCATAGCACGCGGGAAAATTGTATCGCACGTTCATAAGATGAAATTTCATGTAGCATGACATATTTCATATTTCTGCACTGATTTGGAAAGAATATAGTGTGCACACATCATAATAGTTAGATACAATTATCCACTGCATTTTGTCCCAAGCTCAAGAATATACAAATTAGATAAAGCAAAAAGACTCAGGTACAAGAAGACCTTAAATATGTAGTTGCCCTTTCTCCACAGTATGGTAATAAATAACTCAAAGCGACTACAATACCAAACCCGGAGAGTATGTTCATTTGATAAAGGGGTTTGTATAGTAAAAGATTACTCCCTCATCATTTTTGTAAAGGTTTCTAGGCCAATATCCACGGATACCAAGGCTAGCGAAACTTGAAAAGGAAAGGACCACGCTGACAGTGAATACAAACCAACATTTGCATGTCCGGATGCAAACCAATGCTCGCTGAATGCAAACGCGAAAGCCGCGGCTCTGTTTTAACCGGGTCTACATGCAAACGCCAGATTCATGCATACTGTATTAAATACTGCACACTACTTACCTTCTCACCTCGATTAAAATGCTTTCGCCCTAACAAAAATCAAAACACACAAAATCCACCCACCATTTTAAGTAATGGAGGGAGTAGCAAATCAATCAGATCGTCTTTGCATTCAAATTGTGGCCATTTTGTTTTGTCATAAGTCAAACTTGTCTAACATTGAGCAAGGTTATAAAAAATATATTAACAACTACAATATGAAATAAATGTACTATCAAAATATATTTCATGCTGTTTTAAATAAAAAACAAGTAGTAGGGCCATAATTATCAAAGAACTACCGCATTCTCAAATCATAATCAACTTTAAAGAAACAAAAATAAATAGAAAAACACAGATGAGAAAGCAAAACTTACAATGTCACCTCCATCATTGACATATTCTATGAACGATCCAACAGCCCTGTTGCAATAGAGAAAGGTAGTTAATTCATAGCAAAATTTGACCAGATATTTTGCTTTTAATCAAACTTTTGGACACAAAGTTAACCATACTTTAGGGCTGCAATTCTGACTTCGAGAGCTAGTTTCGTCTTGCAGACATTTTCAGTAAAATAGGGTTGCAAATTGTTCAGATGAGACTGAAAAGTAGCTCCTCGATAGTTTCAGTAAGGGAGCTGAAAAAGAATCAAAGCCACCTGCAGAAGAAATAAAATGGCAATAGAACTATGAGACACTCAGAATTACCTTTTTGTTTTGCACGATAAAGCAGCAGTTGCTTCCTGTACAATCAACCTTTTTTGCAAAACTGAACAAACTAATGTAAAATGTTCACACCAAAACAAAATTACAATAGAATACAGGGTTCTAAAATATTTGCATGCCAGTATAACATGCAATGCTTGGATAAATATTTGATATTAACAAATGCATTCTCTGAATGTTAGATCGATTTATTGATGCTAATAACCCAGGTACCCACTGACACAAACATGGAGAAACAGAAGTGAACAGCAAGTAAAACTTCTTTGAGAACAAAAGTTGAAGAATGGTATGACAAATTAGGTTTCACATATGCATCAACAGCTTGACTTCAACTTTTGTTTGTGTTCCTGACCAGCAGGAAAAAGAATAAAAATGTGTGTTTAAAGGAAACAGATAGGGTTTTTACACGGACACAAAATGAATCAGACCATTTAGCCCTTAACTTCAAGTGATTAGCTGTATCCTCATATTTAAGATTTCAGAATAGACTAATGTAGTAAAATATGCACAACAAGCAATAGTGAAAAGCCTATATGTTGCTGATATATTGATGTCAAAATACCAAAAGATACACACATTAATTTTAGCCACTGAAAAAATAAGCTAGCCGCTAATAGCGCCAAAAGAACCTATCATTAATGCCAAATAGCGCCGCTATAGCACCAAATAGCGCCGCTAATAGCCATTGCGTTTTGACCAACCTCCCGCTAAATTTTATAGCCCGCGATTTTTTCATGGATTTTTAGCTATTGATGTGGTAAAAATTCAGAAACTTACTACAGATAGAAGAAAATGACATTGCAAATACAATTTTGTTATGTTTAACATCTATTCCTATAATTCATCTAATAGGAAACAAATAATATCATTCTCCTTCAGTATGAAATAGTGTCTATATTCATCTAATCATCTCTTGGTAGGAATAAACCATTCATCAAGATAAACTTACTTCTCTATGATCTTCTTGTGGACTTTGGGCTGCATTGAAAAGGAAAGGTAAGAGCTCTGACCACTCTCCTGCAGGATAGCATACTTAGCTATAATGCTCACGACATTTGCACTAGCTTCGCCTTACAGGATGACTGCATAAAATGGAAATAGACATTCTAAGCTTAACAGAAGTACATGTGAACAAAAAAGTTGTAACGCTAGGTCAAAAATAGATGAACAGCACAAAGTTTTATCTGCAACATTTGCACCAACTGATGAGATGTTTTTTGTGTTGTAACTTGTAACCATGGTCTTCATGAAACTATGTTCTATGGACCCTCAGCAGGTTCTGATTAGTTTCAGGTTTCAACTGTATACATACAAGAGATGTGTATCTCTTGATTTCGAACTACCAGATCCAGTCAATGGCAGTAAGTTAATGGTCGACTCTGATCAATACTCATGCCATGCAAATTTTGAAGTGTGATTTAACAAATTACACGTAAATGTAAAATGTAACAAAACACTTAGTTTTGGAGAAGACATGCTACAGTATTTTTATTTTTATTAGATGTGTTGGGTGAAAAATTGTAATAAATCCATTTGATGTGATTTTTGTCCTCTGAATTGCATTCTGTATTGCTCAACAGGACATTTAAATGCTGTAGGATGAAATAGACAACTCCACAAGGATTCAATGCCATTAAATGAATTAGTGAAGGGCGCTTAGAATGCAAAAGTATTCACAATAAAAAGATCATAAGCCCTTTGTCCTTTGCTTGCACATGGAATATATTATGTGAGTAACTGAGGTCACAACAGAAGCATCAAAAATTTATGTTTGTTTGGGGGTCCAGACATCAAGGTCTACTAAAGCTGGACTTCTCAATTCAATTCTATGATCAGCGCAAACTAATACCTAGAAGTTGAGAACGCACTCAAAGTGTCCTTTAGGCAGCACAAATGCACAATTTAAGTGCACTGAAAGCGCGCAAATTCTGAGGCAGACATGCGCACAAGTGTTGTTGATAGGAGTATTTAGCAAAAGAACCTGTGGTCGAGTGTGATTGAGTCGATGAGGGCTTGCTTAAGTGATGCCTTGGAGTCCGTGAAGCTTGGGCCAGTGGGAGGTGATCTTCTTGCGGAGTAGCACGGCGGCGAGCTGGCGGACGTTGGGGTCTTGGCCGTGCGGGAGGTGGTGGACGAGAGCGGGGACCACCGCGGTCGCGGGCCAGCCGCCGGATCTGCTCCTCCGCCTGCCGACGCGCGTCGTTGTCCGGCATCAGGAACTGGATCAGCAGCAGCAGCTCCAGCGACTGCGCCATTCCTCCCGCCTGATGCTGATTCCGGCCACCGCCTGAAGGCCTCCTTTTACTGCGATCGGCGGCGCTGGCGGAGGCGGCGGCGGCGGCGGGCAGCAAAACCCTATCGATTTGGAGGCGTGGTGGCTCGGGAGCTGGTGGCGGCGGCGCGCGTTGGGGCGCGGCGGGAGGGGTTTAGTAGTAGGGATAGCAGGAGTAATAATAATGGGAAATTGCTGTCTTTTTTCTTGTTTGTTTTCGTTTTCTTTTCTTCTTTTTGTTGTAAATAAATGTCTTTTTCTTTCCGGCGGCTGGTCTGAATGGGCCCTTCCAGCCCAATTGTACCCGTGTGATAGTGGGGAGAGTCCAGCCCAAAATTTCCCCTTCTCACCGAGAAAAGATTGGAAAAATCACGTTACCTCCGTCAACTTTTCTGCA
Organism: Hyparrhenia diplandra; assembly: GCA_015847255.1. Lineage (NCBI taxonomy): Eukaryota > Viridiplantae > Streptophyta > Magnoliopsida > Poales > Poaceae > Hyparrhenia > Hyparrhenia diplandra. The sequence goes on along the minus strand of JADLZK010000265.1, from coordinate 38,503 downwards.
AAAGTATGTTTTTTAGCTCAACTCTAAAAAAACAGATAAACCGTCTCCCCAAACTTTTAAAAAATATTTGTTTTATCTTACTGACCAATTATAAGCAGTTTTTCAAAGCAGTTTTTGTCTTTTTTTGTTTATTTCAGTATAATTTTTGTAAAATAATAATAAATCATAGAAAAAAACTTTTAGTAAAATAAAAAATCAAATTTTGTTGGACATCACATGAATAAGGTCTACAGAGTGAACATATAATAATATTGTATCTTTTCAGCATAAATTTTTTTGTTGTAGCTTTATATCTATACTTTTTGTAATTAATTAACCGTTGCATTCTCTATGGTCCAATTATGGTGAAAATTTATGGTGGGCTAATTATTTTATACTTCAACTTTAGTAAGACCTTTATACTCCTTGGATCAGATATAACTTAGTTATAAATTTACCTTAAAAAAAAGTATACACCTAAATAAATCTACAACTAATTTATGTGTGATCCCATGAATATGAATTTTTTACTACAATTTAAGCATATAATTATCACACCATAAAAATTCACCATAATTGGACCATAGAAACTACAACTATGAATTTATTATAAAACACATATATCTTAAGCTATAATAAAAAATAGATTTTTCCAGTTTATGATTTACTATAATCTTTCAAAGATTCAACCATTTTTTTTAAAAAAAAAACAAGACAAAACAACCTTTGAAATACGCTTATATCCTTTTTTGATGTGCTTTATACCCAATTAGGGAGCTAGAACAAATAGTTTTAAAAGTTTATAGAGGTGGTTTATCCGACTTTGGAGTCGATAAAAGGAAAAGCGAGTTTTGCAAAAAAAAAATGAGAGAGATAATGTGGATCCCCCTGCACGCGCACACACACACACAAAATGATTTGGGCGAAGTTACAGAACTTGGAAAAACATCTACATTATCTCTCAAATCATTTGGGGCTTAGCTAAAATCACTTTATGACCAGGGGCGGCTACCCATTGTTGCTCTGGTTCACCTGACCCCAATAGATTTGTGCAAACTCAATAAGGATCATTATTCTAAACTGCATTTCAAACGCATAGCACTTAGCATGTATTAGGATCGACCCCGACACCAGTTCAGTCCTGGCTTCGCAGCTGTTTGCGACACATCATCTGCTACCATAAACAATGTGGACTTTTTTGTTCATAAATGAATAATTGTTTTTTACTTCCTATTTGGGTGCTCCATCTTTTTTTTCCCAATAATATAGAACTTCATTGTTGGCAACATTTTTCAAAAGATGTATACGAGTTACTAAAAATGCGTGAATCATTGACTCCTCTTGGCATTTTTTTTTTTTTTTTTTGTGTGTGGTACCTTGAATACATTAGTTAATACCATAACTTTTGCATCGACAAATGCATATAGTTGCTCTTTTATGTTATTAATAGAGTTTCAGGATAGAAAAACAATCGAGAGAATCTCAAAAAAAGACTTGCTCCTCTAGTGTAGGTAGATCTTTTTACGTAACCTGCAAGGAAGTTGAATCTGCAAATTGTACCACTCTTTTCTTTATGAATAGATCGTCGGTACAATTTCTAGTGCCAATAGTGAGCTCATCGCCTCATCCTGTTAACTACCGTTCGGTGCGCCTGCCAGCTTCCAGTATTGAATTCCAAGCTTTCTCAACACAGGCTTTGGCCGTATGGTTTGTCCATTATTGCTGCTGGTTGTCTCGCCACAGTACGATGGAGGCGCGGCGGGCCGAACGCCGGGCTGGGTCCGGGTGGGCAGTGGGCTACGCTCTTCTCTCCTTCGTAGTTCTCCCCAAATTTTAGGAGGAATCCGCGCCGAGTGCCGCCGCGGCAGGTAGCTGTGTCCAGTCCGGCGGGGAGATCCGCGAACCGGCTGCGTAGGGAAATGCTCGCCCAGCCGCAAAACTCACGTGAAAATGGCCTGCTTCAGCCGCGTCGGCCACCCGCCGGCCGCCGTAGCAGACGAGACGACGCCCCAGCCGCGTGCGCCGTGCACGACCGGGCCGGTCCCCGCTGAGCGGGAGGCCCTTTTGGATTACAGGGCTTCCAGTTCCAGCCACGCAACCGCTACTAGTCTAGTGCTGCGTGCTGCCCTCGCTCGTCTCGTCGACTCTCCTCGTCCCCGCCCCGCCGGCCTGACATCGCGTCGCGTGCCAAAGCCGACGCGCACAAAAAGCAACGAAAGCGAAAGCAAAGCGGCCACCACCTTCCCCCTCCCCTCCTTCCTCCGCGGCTGAGGGCTCCACCCGTCAGACCGAAAGCCCGAGCGCGAGCGAGGCCATCTCTCTCGTCTTCTCTCTCGTCTGCCGTCTCGTCGCCTCGTCCCCTAAAACGAGAAACCCAGTACTGCAGCTGCTATAGAAGTCAAGTCACTCGGCTCGGCCAGGCCCGCGTGCCTGACCACCACCCCGGCCCGGCCGCGCTCGAGAGCCGCCCACGGAGACGGAGACGGAGCCTATGCCACCGGCCGCCGCGGCTGTCGCCGCCACCTCGCAACAGGCCGACTGCTGCGGTCACGGGCCCAGCTGGCGCGGCGGCGGCGACGACGGCGGCGCGTCGTGCAGCTACCTGCCGCTGCGCAAGCGGCTGTCCGTGGACGGCAAGTTCCCGGCGCCGAGGATATGCATCTGGGAGTGCGACGGCGAGGCCGGGGACATCACCTGCGACATCGTCGCCGCGCCGCTCCGCCGCAGCTGCAGCGCCAGGGCACCGCCGCCGCCGCTCTTCCGCCGGATGATGACGCCGCCGCCCTCGCGGCCGCAGAGGGAGGTGGAGGATGGTGTGGCGGCTAGAGGCCCGGGGAGACCATCTCCAAGGGCCACCGGAGCTACGGTCTCATGCTTAACCTGCAGCTTGGCATAAGGTACCAATGCTCGCCCGCTGCTACGTTTCCGTGTGGCCGGGATACCCTGCGTCTCAGTGTTGCTCTCGTATTCGTGCCGTAGCTATTCGGTGGGGAAGTCATCGGCGCTGCCGTTCAGGAAGCTCTCGTCATCGGACTTCGACCCGCGGGAGAAGGTGTGGACGCGGTTCCCGCCGGAGGGGTCCAAGCTCACGCCGCCGCATCACCCCGTGGGATTTCCGATGGAAGCCACTACTGCCCGGCAGTATTCAGGTGCCATTTGCTCTGCTGCCCGTGGATTTTGGTCATTTGGAGAACAACGGCAATGTTTTATGCGCACGGATACATTGCCTGACTGTTGTGTGATGCCAGGCACCTGGAGGAAGCTGTTCGGGGTGGATCCCCGCGGACTACATGCTCGCCATCTGCAGGGAGCGACACGCTTCGCGAGCTGGCGTCGCCTGGCAAAGAGTGGGAGCTGCTTCTTCGTTACGCAAGACGATAGATTCATGATTAAAACTGTGAAGAAGGCAGAAATGAAGGTATTCTTAGTGATAATTTGATTTTTCTAGACTAAAATATCTTCATGAGCTATCACATGCATGTTTTGAGTTTTGCTTCGACCACTTTGATCATCTTTAAATTCTGCCTGAACAATTTCTGCAAAATGAGATCTATCGATACAAAATAGCTTTTGTGTGATACCATTTTTAATAGACACCTGCTCCTTTTTTCTAGAAGTCAGATTCGTTGTTCATCTTTATATCCCAAATTTAGCTTGTTTTGTAGGTAAAAAGAGTACACACTTATATTAGTTGGCGCCATAAAACATTGGTCTATTCAAAATATTCCCCTGCAGGTTCTAATTAGGATGCTGGAGTTACTATGAACATGTTTGCCGGTACAAGTCCACTTTGTTGACAAGGTTCTATGGCACACATTGCATCAAACAAGCTGGATGTCCCAAGGTAAGCAATATTCACGTGAAGATACATACTCTAACTCATATTATTCTCTTATTTTTGTTGTGGACTTGTGATATTTCTTTTGCAAAATTTTCTCGGCAATGACATGATGCCAACCTAACAACTAGGTCCGGTTCATTATAATGGGCAATTTTTGCTGCTCAGAGTATAAGATCCATAGACGTTTTTGATTTGAAAGGCTCATCACATGGCCGCATTATTGACAAAGCGAAGACAAAATCGATGAAACAACTACTCTAAAGGACCTCGACCTCGATTATGCATTCCACCTACAGAGATTTTGGTACGATGAGCTGATGAGGTGGGTTTTACATTAGATTGACTTAAGATAATGGCTGCAATATCGTGACAATTGCACTGACAATCCTAATTTTGACTCATGATATCGCACAGGCAAAATTCAGATGGACTGCACGTTCTTAGAGACACAAGGGATTATGGACTACAGCTTGTTGCTAGGAGTTCACTTTCGCAGTGATTTCTCAATGTCTAAAAAATTGTGTATCTCAGTTTATTGGTTTGCCAAGTAAGTAGCATAGAACTTGGTTAGTTTCAAACATTATGAATTGTGGCAAGCATATATTTTTAAGCACATTATCTGACACTCCCTGTTTTTGTTAACTAAAATGTTCACTAGTTTTGATCTAACATTGACAATGTGCCTGATCAGAATCCACAGGCAAAAAAGAAAGTCATTTGAAGGTGGAGGCGATGTTTGTGAGCTTTTGCTTTTATGGAATCTGGATGCAAGGACAGAGATTTCATTGTTGACTCTCGGTAAATATTATTGTTTTCGTGGTCTTTCAGTTTATTTTATTTTTGCAATTTATTCTGACCTATCTGGTATATAGTGAAAAACTCATTATGATTGTAGTTGTAATAAAACACCATACCTAGTGATGGGATTGATATCATCGTTATTTGTATGAAAACTGATATTTCACTCAGAATATTGGGTTATATTTTTTTTTCTTTTTCGGCCCTATTGATTGTATATGTAATATGTAATATTTCACTGTTAAAAAGCTACCAGTTGCTCCTGGCTACTTTTTTAGGTGTGTACCTACTCACTAGCTGGTTGCTTCTATGACCACATCAGTTTTACTGTTTTGACTGCACTGCAAAGTAGTAGTTCTGTTTCTCTAAATTGACAAAGTTCAATCTCCTAATTTTAGTTTAGAGATTGCTACTTCCACTTTGTCAAAGTGCTGATTTTATGCTGTGTTTTTCAGTAATGCAATTTTATGTTCTCATCATGATCCTACTTTGTTGCTCCCCTATGTAGCCAACAAACAAGGAGCATCATGGGGTCATGTGTGTTTGTTTAAGTCAAACGCCTATAAAGGAACCCTTAAGATACCTTTTAACTTTTTGGGGATAATATTTCCTAACTATAGCTGTTGCATACCATAATATTGTCGAATCTTTTCCATTGTGCTAATGTAACTGCTCTGTCTGCTCTTATCAGGAAAACCATTGGTCCAGTTAGGCAAGAACATGCCTGCGCCCGGCAGAGCGGCGGTCGAAGAGAGTCCTCGATAAGTTTCTCCTAAATGAAAGACACCTGTTTATAAACCACATCAAGTGGCGGATTCCGGGATGTCTATCTCTTCTTTGGAATAATTGACATTCTACAAGACTACGACATAACCAAGAAGCTTGAGCATGCATACAAGTCTTTTTTCAGGTCAACCCCTGGCTGCATCTCTGCCGTAGACCCAAAGCTATACTCGAGAAGATTCCAAGACTTCATTCACAGAGTGTTCATCAGAGAACAGTAAGAAAAACTTTTGCCCAACGTTAACGGGTGATCGCTCCACTTACATTTTCCCTCATGGGATCCATTGGTGAACTACTGGGTATGATCGTTTCACCGATCCCGAGCGTGCCCTGGAACAGTGGAAAGGATGGTTTGGTCGGTTTACCCGACGCACAGTTTTTCTGAATAATTGGCGTCGAGGGAGGAGCACTGCCGACACGCATGCTAATGCTGAAAGGATGCGAGCTAAAACTATAGAGCTTCGCCTTTTCAAGGACTTGTAAAATGTAAGTGCCGGTTCCATGATTGCGGAGCACATACCCAAACCTTGCTGTTTGTTTATTCTTCTTCTGCACTCGCATCTTCCAAGAATCTCAAGTAATTTTATCTTCTTGGGATGCTTGATGAATACCACCAGTATGATCTTGGCCGAATGGGGATCAGACATTGTACATGCACATACTGTCGTGTAGTTATACACTATGGATTTAGGAACTGATGATGCATCTTGTCATCAGAGTTTAAAAAGGAATTTGGATGCATTCCTGCATTCAGTTTGGATCTTGGCATCTTGCTTTTTGGCTTGCGGATGAAACGTCTCTTGTTCCAGACTGTTTGGATGAATGAATTCCTGAAGCAGCCATGTTCTTTGTTCAGAAAAGAAGCTGTCCCGTACGACATTGTTGCCTTCTTTGCAAGCATTTCCAGTTGCAGTTGCAGGTCGATATCTTTTCGCTCGCTCCTGCTCTGGGTGACCACGCTGGTGACTGGAGACGCTGAGTCTGGAGGGGAGGCAGAGCACCACTCGCAGTCGTACCACTGGCTCGGCGAACTGGCGAAAGATAAAGTGGAAAAGGAGGAAGGGAGAGGAGACAGGCATCAAAGGAGAAAAGCGGGTGCAGGGGAGATGCTGGGACAGATCTGGTCTGCTCCTGTGGCCCCGTCTACTAGTACGAGTGGTGCGTTTTTCTTGCGTCCTCTCGCTGGAGTACATGGCCGGCCGGCCTTTTCACTCCCTCGTTCTCGACTTTGCTTTGTCCCACGCCAAGGCCAGACGCCGTTTTCTTCGTCATGCTCATGCTCTGTTTCTTCTGTCATGCTCACTTTGCTTGGATCTACTGTGACCGGGCCAGCCTCCCTTCGTCATGCTCATGCTCTCGGCAAGACTGGGTTAGGAGCTTAATTCTTCTGCACTTTAGGAACTCTACAGATGACGCAGTGCAACGCTCACGCATGACGCTTGCCCAGATGCTGCTGCTCTGGCACTCGTATCCTTCTAGTATGGATTCCCAGATCGTATCAACGTACTAGTTTTTCAGTATCGGCATCCTGATTTCATGACTTTACTGATATCGCTGTATCGGGATCTTATCTTTATTGATTGATCATATATTTTATGTAATATTTGGTTTGGTATAAAATAATATTTGCTTGGTATATGTTATCACAACCATTTAGAAAGTCAATCATATATCAAATTATATAGTAATCTCGTTTTTTTTCGGGATACTTTGAAAATTTGATACGACCGCAACATGCGTGCTTAGGATCTGAAGCAAAACTCATTATAATCATTGAGTCGCAGATCGTAACCCACTAAGATGTGGACCGGCAAACAACCTTGGATGGGTAACAAATATCCTTTTGAGCACCATTGGTCGGGATTTATCTACTCCCACAACCCCACACCACACGACGCTACCTCCTCTCCACAAACAACCCCAACCTCATGTTTTATGTGCAATCTGTTATAAAACATGTTTTTCCATCGGGACCTTACCCTGAAAATTTGTGAAACACAATGATTAAATATGGTAGGATAGTATTGTTTCAACTCAGCAATCGTAGTCGCAGTATTCGTAAGAATATTGGTGATGTGGACCGGTATACTAATATATATACCCTCGTACTGCATAGATACCTATATCCTTTTGAGCACACTGATCGGTATTTGATTCTCCTTCCTACATCCTTCCCTTAACCTAAGGTGTTTTTCTGTCTCCACAAGGGCCCAAACATGTATCCTTAACTCATGTTTTATGTGCAACCTCGTTATAAAAACATGGATTGCCAAAAACCTTCTCCGTCTCTTTGTGGAAACAGGTATAGATGAAAAAGTCAAAACTTTAGGTAGGGTGGGAGTATTTATTCTAGTTTTTTCTGGTAGCCTATATGTATATGGATTACGCAAAAACCTTAGATGTCATATGTTCATTCATGGCTTGGCTTGGCTGTAGAAAGCCCTCACACAAACCGTGATTCTATGGTGCTTTCATCTATCTTTCCCTCACAGCAACTGTTTTATAACACGACCATCTTCTTTGGCCACTCAGGCTCTAAATGGTCCCAAGGGCAGTCGGGTCAGTTTAGCAACATGGATTAGCCAAAACGTCTGCCTTTTGTGAAAACAGGTGTAGTGCCCAGGAGGTCAACAACTTTGAGTACGGTGTGGAGCCAATTTAGCTTTTGTTCAGTGCCTAAAAAGAAGACAAAATCATGGATGGCCTCACTTTTCCTTTGTGTCATGGTTTCAACTTGGTCATGGTGTAGAGACCAACATACCATGATTCTACGCAGACCGAGCATGTGTATATTTTCATCTGAATTTTAGCGTCACAGCAACTGTGGACAATAACGGATATTTTTTCCTATCTTAGAGATTGAATGGTCCTCACCAAGGATAATTTGGCAAAAACGAAACTGATCTAAATATGTTGTTTGTGCCCACGAAATTGAGTCATACAACATTTGTTCCTTAAATGTCGTTTCATGAGGATGGTCCGGATAACAGTCCATGCTTGCTTGTGGGGACTTAAAAAGCCAAGTGCTATAGCTAATATGTTTTGGGGATGACTGAATGGAATACCAAAAAGAATTCAAATCACTTGTCCTTGTTTACGGCCTTGTGTTGGTAATATGTCGGCTCTATAGAAATTTAGTTGTTTTTCAAAACAAGCGATCTTCTTTTTTAGGGTACTCTACTCGATTACCTACACATTGGCTTCCGTTAGGTGGGCTATCCTTCACAACGCCTACTTCGAGGAGGTGCTTGTGGAGGCACCTCATTTTAGAGCGGGTGACTAAGGGAATTTTACCCGACATACACATGGGGTGACGGTCTAGTCTTAGGATTGATAGTCATTAAATTGCATGGTTGTTTGAACAATTATAGGTTATGTGCGTGGGGCGAGGCCGGAATTTTTAAGACATTGTATCGCCTCGATGTAATTGCTTAGAAAGTAATAAAAGTTTCCTTTTCCAAAAAAAGGACAATAACGGATGAGTTAATCCTTAATAACTAATTTTTCTATATAAGATTAACCTGCCGTTGTACCTACACTTTACTATTGGCCATGGAGTTTATTAATTAAATTCAATAAATATATAACTAACTCATTATAACTGTTATGAGTGGCGGAGCTCGAAAGCAAGTTTGAGGGGGGTCCGTTTGACTTTGGCGGTGCAAGGGGCTTGAATTTTTTGGGTGCAAATATAGTGAAAATTTAGGTCTTATCACTGTTTTTTCATTTTTTTTAGTGCATCCACTATGCTTTGAAATGTAGCTCCGCCCCTATTATGAGTTAATGTTGGTTTAGATTATGACACAACAAAATATATGTCATATTGTAATTTCAAGACATTTTCCTTCGGAGTTGAGGATATTGAGGTGAGACTAAAACTAAATTATCCCTCAATCCCCTCCAAAGAAATTGGATCCAAAAGTTTTTTTTTATTTCTCAAAAAAATGGTTTATTTTTTCGTCAAACATTTTTTACTTATTAGATTGCCCCTCGCACTTTTTTCATGACCTATGTTCGTATACGAGTTGGAGCAATCGCGTCCAACGGTGACATCAAATTAGATGGATAAAAAGTATTTTAGGATATCCCGTAAAACAACGTACTATAAAAAATTCTATATTATAAAAAATATTTATGAAGAAGTATACTTTTATCAAAAGTATTTTTTTAAAAAAATCAAAAATTTTCATTTAAAAAAAACTTAAAAAGTTAAAGAAAAAAGAAAAACCAGAAAAACGAAATGCCAACCCGAGAAGTTAAAAAGTATTATATCCCGCACAACTTATTATATATTGTGATAATATAAAAATCAAAATTCATGGAAAAAGGATTCAAACCCGAACTGAAGAAGCCTTCGCTCCTGACATCTCGACTCGCCTAAACCCAGCCGCCGTCGCCGCTGCCTTCGTCCTCCTCTCCATCCCCGCATCCGAATCACGCACGCCACCCCAGCCATGGCCACCTCCAGCGACGGCGGCGGCGGCGGCGGCGACCAGCGGCGCCTCCCTATCCATCCCCGCGAAGGCGAGCGCATCATCGCGCCCACGCGCCGCCCCCGACGGCACGCTCCGCAAAGCCATCCGCATCCGCGCCGGCTACGTGCCCCAGGAGGAGGTTGCCATCTACCAGTCCAAGGGCGCCTGGTGAGTCACCGTCTCCTTCTCCGAGATTCCTCCATCGCATCACCAAGCGCGCGTTTCTATTTTCTTATCGGGTAGCTCGGCACAGATGAGGAAGTCAGGGCCCGACGTGCCGCCGGGGTACGACCCGGCGCTAGTGGCCGATGCCAAAACCCAAGACGAAGGCGGCCAAGCGGAACGAGCGACGGAAGGAGAAACGGCAGCAGGTAGGGCTTATTTGTCTTGTGCTTGTGCTCGTACCGCCTTCGATATGAGAGAAACCGTCAGATTTGGTGAATTGGATTGCTCATCGTAGGTAGAGTTACTGCCTAGTATTCATTGTTGAACCAATAATGGGGTTAGGCTGGTGATGGATGCAGGGGAGGGATTGACTTTTTTCCTCATGCATTTGTTAGACGTACTCAATAGTTTGTTGAGGTAAAAGTCGGCCCTTAAAAACAATGCTTCCACCGGTACTATGATTACCACGATGCAGTTTCTCAAATGAAATTTTCTACTGCAGTAGTTTTATTGCTTGGGTGTAGCAATAATTAGCGCCAGCAATACATGATAAGGTCAGTATTGCTACACTGAACTCTTCAATATAGTTTATATATCATGTCTCAAGTTAATGACGCAATATGTGACTCCCAACGGTATGCTTGGTTTTGCATGTCTTACGCTGGTAATTGCTGCCAACCATTCAAGTGTGTGCTTGTGATGAACAATTTTCTATGGCATGTGGAATTCTTTTTGTTTTGAAATTGCTACAGCTCATAAGGCTATGCAAACTAGCAGAATGCAGTGGCTATCTCACGTTCCTTTATGCAAATTTCACTGTGAATTCCATTTTATCAGACCTAAACTTTCTCAATCTTGTCATCTCAACCAATTAGATAACACCAATTCTGATTAGTGAGTCACATGGAAATTGTGTGCATTCTTCTATCTGCATTCACTTTTATTATGGTGCTCAAGCAGTGTTGCTTCGGGCCTTAGGTACTAGAAGCCCTTGGAGCAACTCTGCTAATCTGTTCATGTCCCATTATTGACTGTAACAGCTAAGATGCAATCACACACTTGCATAACATTTTTTTCCATTGCACTCCTAATGATGTTTCTTGCTACCATCGTGATTGTATGTGCTGACACTGTCTTGGGGATAAAAACATAGGATCTTATCAAGAAAATGTGAGTTTAAGTACGGTTATTATGACTTTGTGACAGAGTGATGCACTGACAAATTCTGTATCAAAATGGAGTTGGAGCCTTGCAACAACATGGGATTTGGTTGCCTTTAGGCCCTAAAACCCCTAAGATGTACTGTTAAATGCGTGATGCCATGGCCTCATGGGCCTATCGGGCATGGGTTGGCAATATAGCACATTAAAAGTTAGGGTTGATTAGAGATAAGGGATTTCTTGCTTAGGGAGATATATCAATCTAATCAAGCAGGAATTAGTCTCTTGCTCGCTATTGGCAAGGCCCACGCTGTCCCCTTCTCCCTCTTAACCCTAGCCCCCACCATAGCATGTACTCTCTCTGCTCCAAATTATAAAACACTTTTGACTTTTCTCGATCTATTATTTATATTATATCTAGTATCTAAGTGCGTAGTAAAAAACTATGTATCTAAAAAAAAAAAGCCAACACGCCTTATAATTTGGAATGGAGGAGTACTTTTGTAAAGGACGTGGAGTTTATTTATGACTTTAAAAAATGTTGTGGTTGGTCTGATTGAGGATCAGCATGTTTCTCCATGAATAAATAATTCAATTCTGTTGCTTTCTCAGAGTTGGGAAATATTATACTCCCTCAATCCAAATTGTAGATTATTTTGCTTTTACTATGTGCGCTTGTATCTAGACATAGCATATATCTTGGTGCATAGCATATCTAGAAAAAGCCAAAATGACCTATAATTTAGGATGTATGGAGTAGGGTATAAAATGCATCATCAATATATTATATTATATATAAACACCTTCTTTTGTAATCAGAGTTTTTTTTTTCCTCCCTCTGTTATAGTTCTGACACTGCATCATTAGCTAATCACCCAAGATATTTAACATTGCCCCTCATGAAATCTCATCTTGGGACTCTTGACTATAGTTTCAACATAGTACTTCGTCAAGGCAGCTCAGTGCACAGTATGTGCATCTTCATGATGTGTTATGATATTATCTTCTGAACCCAGAATAGATGTAAGGCATGCTACTTTATAAACTAACTGTTTGGACTAATAATGGGTTATGTTGTCAGATTAGTTTTAGTGGGCCAGTTGATGTTATGAACTCATTTAACCGCACATGACTAAAATTAATTATTTTAGTGAGGCTATCAAAATGGCAACAAACTGCTCCCTGATGCAAATTAGATGTCTGTAAAATTTTAAACGTGTCAGTTTGAATTGGTTGCATGATTAGTTGATTATTTAATGAAGTAATACAATTTGTTTTGTGAACATATACAACAATGAATTTTTTAAAAAAAAAACTAAATGTTTTCTTTTTTTTTCCACCATGGTAAAACTGAATTTCATTACTAAGCAGCAACGAAATTACAAAACCGATACGACAAACGTTCGACAGCTAAAAAAAAAAAAAACGCCACGCTTATGACTTGCTTGTTACCTGAGCACCAAGGGCTCAAAAGTACACAAGCACACACCAGTCCGCTACCCCACGCAGGAACAACCGAGAGTGCTAGTATTTAACACCCACGTGAAGCAAATACCGAAAAGGCTTCTAACAGAGTTAACGAACAACTAAGACGATTAACGAAAGCAAAACTTCGGCCCTAGTTCTTGTAAGCAGACCACCGCCTTCCTCACATTCTTTTGGCGCCGCCCCGCGCCGTCTTCAGATCTTCAACTCGCTTTGCGTCTTCATCTCGCTTCAACCAGTGAAAGGAACTAATTGCATTCCGACATGAGCTTGGTTTCTCTCCTGTTCGCGGGAAGAACAGTGCTCCAGCTTTCACCGCCTCCCCTTTTGCTCACCTGACCTTGAGATCATCTTTCATCAACCCTGCCCAGTATGTCAGGAAGGAGCAAAATCAAACATATGATCTCAGTTGGCTTACTCTGATTCTCTTCTTTTCGAAACATATATCATTGCGCTGCCGCCAAAAATGCCCCAGCACATCGCTGCAAGACCCACCATATGCATGCTGGGGCAGTGAGGAAGACAATTTTGAACCCAGAACCAATACTGATTAAAATCCCCAGGTCTACAATCAGCTCCCAAAGCATGAGCTAAAAGGCTCCACACATACTTAGCAGTTGGACAATTGAAGAAAATGTGATTTACACTTTCTGTCTCAGGGCAGAAACCACATTTCATAATCACCTTTCCATTTTTCTTTTTTTCAAATTGTCTTTAGTTAGTATCACATTTTGAAAAACCAGCCACATGAAAATCTTGATTTTCAGTGGAATTTTGGCTTTCCATAATTTTTTCATATTGATCCCACCTTCCTGGTTACATAAATGTTTATAAGTGGACTTGACAGAGAAAATCCCAGATTTCTCCCATTCCTGGTTACATAAAAAGGTTTTCTGTTTAACTGCCCATAATTTTTTCTTCGCCTATTGGGTTAGCACATCACTTATTTTGATTGTTTTGTACTCCTGTAATGACAGGATCTATTTTAGATGGAATAATTTAGTTTGTTTTAATGGCTAAATGATGTTTATGAAAAATGTTTATTAGCAGGCAAGTTCAGCAAATGATAAAGGAAAGAGTCCGGATATAGAGGGAACTGATGCTGGAGAAACTGACAAGGCTCTTTCTTCCAAAACAGATAAGCAGAAGGATTTATTGGAAACTGTAACAAAGCAGATAAGTGGCATTGCTATTTCTGAGTCACATGCAACGCCGTCCACAAATAGTACAAACAATTCAAAACCGGAATCATCTGCTCCAGACATAGACAAGAAAATTCGAGCACTGAAGAAGAAGGTTTGCTCTTTGCTCTCTCTTGTGTCTGCACATTTCTATAAAAAAAAAAGATGAATGTTAGTTCAGTTCGAACTAGTGTGTTTAGATCATTTTCCTCATGGGTCTGGGCATGGTAGTTTTTCTTGGATATTAAGTTGGATTTGATCTTGCTTATAGAAAACTTAAATTGCTTGCTTTCATTTTTCAGCATCTTTAAATCAAATATGATATTGAAAAAGTTGTTTCTTCCTGCAAACCTTTTTTTTTTTTTTTTTTTAAGAATTGAGACCTGGCTCATTTTAATTAAAATCAAATTTCTTCTACCTTTTGATTTATTCATGCCGAAAAGCTGAGAATCCAACTTAATAGTGTCTATTTACTGTAATTTCCTTTCTAGTTTCAGTGCATTTTAGGTATTTCCACATGTGTCCCTTTAAACATGTACAACCAGCCTTCTTGCTGCTTAGTCTAGATTTCATTATATGTTTAGCAGTTTTTCCATTTTTTGGATCTTAATCCATTGGAATCAATAAATTAAATTACACTTGTTTGAGAGCCTTTGTGCCTTGGTAGATTATTTGATTTAAAAAAATCAAGTTAATACTTGAGTCTAAGGTGTATATAGGAACCAAAACCAAAGCAGGATGAGTTGACATGGATGAATCTATTTTGATTTTAACAGATACGCTTTTAGCTGAGGCACAACTAGAAGGTGACCCTGAAAAATTGAAATCTGAGACGCTTGAAAAGATGAAAAAGATCGATGGATGGCGTATGGAGCTGAAGCTTTTGGAGGACAAGAGAGCTCCTGCGGCCTAGACAAAAATCTACTTTTGGCTCTGATGTAGAGTAGAGCCATCGCGACCACACGAGGGTGCTCATCCAAATCCCAAGGTGCACTGAATCACCATAGGCTTCTCCATTACCTGTGTTGGTTACTGGAAAAGCAGTCTGGTAGATGTGGGTTTGCGCTGAACGATGGAGGGTTTTTCACCGCACATTTGTTGTCTCATGTTCGCCACCGAGTTTCAAGATTTGTACCGCAAGACCCATTTGTCAGAAAAGACCACACAGTGAGATAATTCAACCGATTATTGTGACGGTGTGGTTTAAAATTAAGTATACTATGCAAATTCTGGGAATCTCTTGACACTGGATCAGGAATTTTTGCATTCGTCCGTCTCGGCTTAATTATTGACTTTACAGGTTATTATATACCAGTTGAAACTGACTGGAAGTGCCGGAATGCTTCTGTCCCTGGCTCCCTGCCTCTCCTCCGTGGCCTTCCGTGTGTTACCTTTTGTTTTCGTTGAGAGAGCCTACCCTAATGGCTATGTTGTTGTTTTGTTACCAAGAGGCGCTGAATACAGTTTTCTCCCTCCGTGGCCCTTCGCATTCGTGTGTTTACCGTCTTTGTTTCGTTAGAGAGCCTACCCTAATGGCTATGTTGTTGTTTTTGTTACCAAGAGGCGCTGAATACAGTTTTTCTTGGTTGAATAGTAAAACGCACTACGGGCTACACGCGCCAAGTCAAGTAACAACGCGTGAGAAAGGAATCATCCTCGAGGCTCTAGCTGGCCGAAAGCGATATGGTCTCGCATGCCAAATGGAGAACGGCAGCCAATTGAAGAGTTTTCTGGGAAGTTCCGTTGATTGAAAAAAAGGAAAAGATAACATAGACGTATGCTTCCATGTCTTAACACAAAAGCTGACAGCAATTAGAATCTAAAAAAATGTTGTTGACAGTTCCAAAGCTTTGAACCTTTTTTTTTTTTTTTCTTTTTTTTTCTCATGACAACATATCATTGGCATCAAGACAATCTATTTACACAGCCTGTTCTCACTCTACAACTCATGCGCTCAAATGCACATTCACTATTCTCTATCCAGGCAGAAGAATATTAGCCGGCGGCTCAACGAGGACACCTTCCTCGCGAACGTACGCCAAAGAATCAACTAATGAAACACTAAGAGGTCGATGACAATGCTGTTGAGCGTTGACAATACTAGCTCCAGGCAAAACAACCCTCCCTTTCAGCCAGCTCCGCATGATTTGGGCGGACCAATATCTGTAGGTTCAACAGGACAAGGAAGTCAAATTGTCAGATTAACCATGCTTGTCTGATTAACCATGCACTTATAAAAAGCAACAGGTGGCACCCTAGTGAGCCACAGCTGAGAAGCTAACGACTGGAAGACCAGCCACAAGCTTTGTACCATTCAACATGACACGTAAAATCTTAGCATGAGTTCGACACAAAAAAGGTACAAGGTTAACTTACCATTCTGCCACTGTCCAATAGATGATCAACGGCTCATTAATTGATGCCACGTGTAGATGAATTCAAGCGTGAAGATGTCGTCCTCATAGACCGCACTGATCTTATTGACTTGTTTACGAATGGATGCTCCAACAGTTTGGATGCTGATGGTCTGTCTTCTGGATTGGGTTTTACACATTGGCTTATAAAATCACGAGCATCCTTTGAAAGAGAATTTGGAATTGGTGGTGATTCCCCTTACCAATCTTGTACATAGCCTGTGTCTGCATAACAAGTAGCAACAAGAATGGGGTTAAGCATATGCCAATAGTTCAGAAAATTGTGTACATATATAGCCATAGAGGTCGAAAAACAGCAACTCGAATTTGCAGAAGTCAGTACTAAATGTTCTCACCCATTCAAGGTCAGGATAGGGTATTTGGCGGGTCAACATCTCTAGGACGGTGCAACCAAGACTCCATATGTCAGCTGCAGGTCCATACGTCTTTTTTGGATTGACAACCTGGAAATTTAGATTTTAGTGCTTCCATCTAGAATGATCTTAAAGAGTAGATCCAAATTGTATATGCTGTCGTCCAGCACCATGATTGTTCGCCAGCACATTAAGTTCACATGAAACGATGCCTATGTCAAATCAATGAATTCTCACTTAATCACACTAAAATATCAACTCAGCTACTACCTATTAAGGGCAAACTTTGATTAGACTGCACCAGATGTTTGATAGATCTGCAATAACACCACTGAGGTAGAGGCACTACTCCCAAGTAATATTTCAATAATTTATGTCTATTATTTCAAGATGATTATTCTAGACAAATCACTGAAGGTAAACATAAGGCGAACAAAATGCAAGAATGTTCTAATCTCAAGTCAGAGTTTATGGTGGTTACCTCAGGTGCCATCAATAAACAGTTCCTTTGCATGATTTAACTGCATTGAATTTGGTAATCTGAAAGGGAATTGATAAAAACAGTTTTGTATCAGAGAAAATTGTTAGCGGATAAATTGAACCCAAAAAGCAAAAAACTTTGCAGCATGCAATCGACCTCCTTTGCGAGTCCAAAATCAGCAAGTTTCACTGATCCATTGGCATGCACCAGAATATTTGCATTTAATGTCTCTGCAATATCACAATTCAAACCATAGTTCAGAACATACGTATATACGATAGTATGTTGATATAATTTAGGAGTACTTTTCAGATCAATGTGGAAAATATAGGTATTGGGCTCTGCAGGGCTTCATTCAAACTAATGGGCATATAATTGCCCATATTTGTTATTTCCTGTACTCTGATTCGTTACATTGAATGGCACCATTATAGGTATAAGAACTTAAACTAATTTCATTACCTATGGACAATGTTCTTTTCATGGAGGTAAGTCAACCCATTAAGGATCTGTCTTGTATATGCAGAGACATGAGTATCACGCAGGCGATATTTCTGGTACAACAATGCAAGGGGATCCTTGGGTCACTAATTCAAGGAAGATGTAAAGCTTGAATCTTCCTGCAATAGTAACACAGTTGCAGGGTCATCAATCTAATAGCCTAATCATGCATACAGAGGGCATAAAGAAAACAATAAATTTCTGTGCATACAACACATATTATACCAACAGCATGATAAACTGAAGCTACTTACTTTGTCTGTTCCATAATACTGCACTATATTCTCATGCTCAAACTGGCTCAGAAGTGCAATTTCCTGGAAAGATTAAAAAGAAGAAGAAGAAGAAAAGAGGTCAGAATTTGCAACACTTATGTTCTTTTGAGGCTGACATCACACAGACCAAGGAATCAAATCTCAGGAAATCACAGTGGAAGCCAAAAAACACTGGCGCTATCTTATAGGCTCCCTTCTAAGATAAATTAACAGACAGGATGTCTTTAAATTACTCCTTCGGCCCAATGTATGGGTTGAGTGCCAATTAAAAGTGGTTCATGTTTGATTAAGTTTCTAGTGAATGATAATTACATTTAAGACTCCAAATTAGTTTATTATGAACATACATTTCGTAGTTAATCTAACGGTATTTATTTGATATCATAAATATTGACTTTTTTTTTTTATCTATAATTGGTCAAACTTAGGACACTAAAACACAACACTGTGCTAAATTGCATTTTCTTAGACGAAGGGAGTATATAGTAATTCCAAAATCCCTTAATTAGTGCATGGAATGGAACAAAGCAAAAATGTGAGTTACAAGGCAGCAGCAACTTATACAATGATGCACAAGTAGTCTTGTAAGTACTAAATTTTAGCTTATGAGGCGGTTTTGCTTTTATGAAAAATTTGTTACTTTCTCTTAAGTCTCAATCTTATATGGCATTTGCTGCATGAGATGACTTATGAGACAGATCACATGTACAGATGTACTTGTCCCAAATAACCTTTTCAACCAATCATGAACTCTGCCATTCAAAGTTGAATAACACAGCAGATGCAATTCATGATAGGATGGGAAACTACCAGTAACAGATTAAATTTGTCATACCATCGAAAAAAAAGTGAAACGAACCTGCTCAAGCTGAAAGATACACTGCTTCGCATTGCTCCCTTGATCAAATAAGTTTACTTCTTTGAGAGCAAAGAAGACACCCTCACTGACAATATGACACAGAAGCAGAAAAGCATGTAAGAGATAATTGCAACAGGAAAAACTAGAGTAGGCTAAATAGTAGAAGGCAACCATCCCCATTGCACATTGGCAGCAAATAAAAGAAAGGACAAATATTGAATTGCTTCATCCAGGACAATAAATTCCGGTTAAGTTGTTCCCAGAGCTGAATATCCAAGTTATCGTTTACCAAAAAGAACACATAATCAAGTAAAAAAATACTTAACCTCAGTTCTAAATCGAAATAAAATCAAGGCTCAAAAAAGAACAGAAAATCGAGTGATTGTCAAATTAGTCTCTGCTGATCCAGACGTCATGAAGGCAATATTTTTGGCACACTAATGTGTCGTGGTCCCATGTATGATTGAGGAAATGGTAAGTCGAATTGCATGTGACAATGATTTTAATGGAGATCTTTGCATATTACTTAGGATCATGTTGGTTTTTAGTTGTAGATGACTATATCATGTAACCAATTCAATATTACTTACTAGTAGGCTGTGCTTAATGTAACATTTAGAAATGGACCTAGTAAGCTCTAATCAGCAATAGAATCAGTTGTGTGAATCCCAGATTAATCGAGGCTTCTAGCTTACCTTATGCTGTAGCATGCTAGATTGATTATTCCAAGCAACTAAAAGAGCACAGAAGAGCAACTGAATTTTTATGATTTAGAGCACTTACTCGCTGATGCCCTCATAGACTGTCCCCAAACGAGCCACTACCCAGGAGCACCCCTCGGCTCCATGAATGGATCCTCTCCTAAACCTCCCGTTGGGCGAGATATAGAACATGGATTCTGTGGTGGTGCTTGAGGTCTCGTCGTCGTTGGTCGTTGACAGCGAAGAAGTACCAGTGAAGCCCTCTGACGACTCCTCCAGCCCAAGATCGTCCAACATTAACAATACCGCCCCATCCTCGTCGTCATCCTTCTCCACTGCATCCGAGCGACGGCCAGATCTGCTCGCGGGGGCGTCCTCTTTCTCGTCCGGCGCGAACGACCGCAAGATATCCCACGTGGATCCCACGCCGCAGACAGCTGGCAGCGCCATCGAAGGCGGCGGCTTGAGCACCGGCGGCGGGCGCATGCCCATGATTCCTCCCTCCCCAGCTGCCCTCCTCGCATCCGGCCAGGTGGACTTGGGCGGCGGATCCAGGCGTGCCGGCCGCTCTGGAGCTTCGATTGTGCCGTCGTCCCTCCCCGTTGCGGCCGGTAGCTCCGGGTCGGCTTCCTTAGCCTGGGCGGGCTCCTCGGAGGACTGGGACAGAGCGGTGAGTTCCGCTGAGGGGAGAAGTCGTGGTCGTGGTTGGGGCGCGCGGAGGAGGGAGCTAGAAGCGGAGGCGGAGGAGCGGACGGCCTTGTGCGCCTCCCAGTCGGCGAGCGGGATGGCGAAAGTCGTCGGGGCCGGACAGGCCGAGGCTCTCGCACAGGAAGCGGAGGTCCCCGCCCCCGTCGCCGCTGCCGCCGATGCGGAAGCTGTTGACGAGGTCGAGGGGAGCAGGCGACGGAGGCGGCGAGCGAGGCCGGCCCGGACCCCGGCGCCGAGGCGGGCTGCGGCGACGGCGAGTACTGGCAGTAGTTGGGGGCGTTGTAGTCGATGTTCTTGGACGCGTTGCGGCGGTCGAGCCGGCGGAGGCGGCGCCTGGAGGAGCCGGAGCCGGAGCCGCCCGGCGACGGCGGCGCGGGTCCTGCGCGGCGTGGGGCGGGCCCATCGGCGGCGGCCTCAGCTCGTGGGACGACGCGGGGGCCGAGGACCGAGGAGAGAGAGAGAGAGCGAGCACCGAGGCGAAAAGCGAGAGCTCGGCAGGGGACGCGGGCGGGCGGCAGAAGCGGGGATTTTTTGGATTTCCGTAGCTGGGGCTTTTTGGGTTTTTCGGTGGGTGATGAGGTGGGAGGGATGGAGGAGATAGCGTTGGTTGTCCGGTTGTCCGCATTGACTCATCTTTTCGCCGCTGCGCTGCAACCCGGCCCCCCGGTGGTCGGGTCAGCGACGCGACACGGCAACCGCGGGCAATGCCTCTTGGCCCGCGGTGATCAGGGGAAAAAAGCTGGAATTCATTTGAGACGCCGGACGCCGGGTGCGGTCTCGGCGAGTGATGGCGGGGGGCCTTTTCGGTGGGGTTTTGGCCGCGCGCGCCAGCCGCGGGGTCGTTGATCGAGGTGCGGCGACGACGTGAGGGCAAACGTCAGTGGCGAGCTCTCATCCATCACCTCAGCTGAGGGCTTGGCACGTGGCCAGATGCGCTGCAGCCGATATCCTAACCGTGTGTCAGTGGGACTGAGCTCAACAGCCGATAGTGTTTGCGTTGGCACGTGCGTGATTTGTTTGGTTGTCCCTGCCAGATGCGGAGAGCGTGGCATGTGTGGCATGCTTCCTTGATGAACTCATCAATCACGGCCTCATCATAGTCCAGGTCTAGATCGGGTGCGTTTGGACCCGCTGTTGGGAACTTCCTCCATAATACAATCATTTTACGCCCCTCTTATTCTGATAATAAATTGCAATGGCCCGAAAATCAGGGATCCTGTCCTGGGAACCTTGTCTGGGGATAATGCGTTTTGGTGTTTATCCGTGATAACTGCTATTTATTAAGAGTACGTAAATTTGGTTTTACACATGTCGCAAGGACTTCTAAAAATATGGAGGGGAATCGTTTTTGGTTTAGAATAAAACTGTACGTGCCAAACGGTATATGCAGTTTTGTTTCTTGGCCGAGAATCTGCTAGAGCATGCCTACATACATTTTGGCAGCTTATTTGCCTAAGCACCGCGGAGAGACATTTTTGGCAACTTTAAGCCGTTTGGTCGATGAAATTATTTGAGCTGGTTGCTTTGGCTGAAAAATCTTTTTAAAATTTTTTGCAACTAGCCCAAACTATCCCCTCTGATTATTTGAGCTAGTTTGCATTGGAACCACAAAATCTTTTGCGGATCCCCTCTGGAGAGACCACATTAAATCCGGTTAGTGAGATGGTTTAAAATGATCAAATGAATAAAAAAAATATATTTATTGTCAAACCAACTGTATGCAGTTAGTTTATCGGTCTATCTCTACGACTAGGTATTCAAACACCACTATCAAATGCTAAGCACATGGGTTAATCAGTAACGACTTGCAAAGCACGGCGGAATTGTGCACGAGCGAGCACCACGTACGTCTTTTTCGGGGAACAGGTCTCTGGTGGTTTGTCTCCACGGCTCGGTAGCTTTCGTGAATTTCACTGGATGGGTAGTCTCACTCACTCGATGTCCAGACGCGTGGCTCCCTTACTGTGGCCGGTACGTTCCCCAGAGCAGCGTAATCCAGCCGCCCGCACCCGCAGGCGCGGGTGCAGTGCAGTCAGAATCCATCTCCCAGGCAGCAGTAATAACACGGCCAAAGCGGAGGCTGTTTTACCGCCACGACCGACGACCTGGGCCGTGCCATTACCGCCCGTCCACGGCCACGGCCAGACCCAGATCAGACGTGACCCTGTGTCACTGTACACTGTGTCTGTAGTGTGAACTGAGTGTGAGACCCAATGGCAAAGCTGCTTGCCGTGTTTCCGCGGCAATCCTTGATGATGCTACTGTTTTCTTTTTTCTTTGGAAACTTGTTTTTCTGCGAGGTTTTCTTTGTGTTAATCTTCTGTGTATTATTCACCGGGGGTTTTTGAGGTTCGTGGTCAACCTCCAGGCCGGCGGTTGCACCTTCAACGACAGCCACGCGCAGTCTTCTCCCACGTTCAATGGCTTGTTTCTCGCAGCAAAGCCTTTTGACCCGGCCCGGTTTGCAAACGCTCGCTCCTTCCTCGGAGCAGGACGTCATGGCATGGTGGATGCGACAGCGGGGCAGGATTGACAGCTCACAGGGCGTCTTTTCAACTCTCTTTCTCCTTCTTGTCGCATGGATCTTGTGGAAAAGAGCGGAACGCGAGGGTCTTCAGGGTGTTTCTTCTACGGCATGTGAGCTAGCACGGCGCGCGGTGCAGGAGGCCGAGCTTTGGGTGGAGGCGGGGGTTCAAGGCAATGGTCACCTTGCCTAGCGCGTTTGGTCGAGTCATTCTTTTTGTTTAATGGCGAGTTAAAACTTGCCTTCTTTCTTATTTAGTTCGCGGTTTGTTTGAGCCATCCGCCTGGTTGTGATGTCCTCGACATCACCTTTTTCAATCTTTTTCTTGGTTTGCTTATGTGTGTCTGAATTTAACTTTGGTTTCACTCCATATGCTTAATGAAAAACGGTGAAAACGGCGTCGCGAAAAAAAAAAAAAACTACATGTGGCCCCTTTTTTTCACCTTATACAATTTGACCCAGAGACGGCGCCCTTTAATTTTCTGCAAAATCTGCATGCCAACGAACAGCGAGGAAAGACGATGATTGGCGCCTGACTGCTCCGGCAGCCGCACCATGTGTCCATGTCTAATTTCTAAAGTGCGCACGATGGCAAGAAGCCAAGAACGCTCCTGTTGAAACGGAACTCGGAAGCACCCTGGAAAACGCTGATATATAGTAGTAGGCACAAACAGATATAGATACATGTGGCACTCGGAATCACTGAGACTGCTTCTTTTCTGGGAAAAAACAACAACAACAATAGGAAAAGCAAGGCAAAAGTGCACAGAAAAGGCGAGAGGATATCTCGAGACGGCGAGACCTCGAGAGCATTTTCTCCTGTGTGAAACGGCCAGCAGAAGCGCCCGTCGACACGAGGCGCTAGGGAGACCCAGGGAAAGACTCGGCTGGATTGGAAGCGACCGAAATCGAGCTGAGCACACGCCGCCGGAAACGAGGGCCATGTGCGGTGGCGCCGTGCGCTCCTGCCCTCCGAGGAGGTCACCGAAAAGTACAACGCGCTGTCCAACCAACTCAAGGTACGAATGCACGGTAGCTACAAGCAAAAAAGGGTGCCCTGCAGCCAGCTGTACAAAAGAGCACCCTTTCCATTTCCATCATGATCTTCTGCGAGAAGAAACATGGAAAATTGGAATGGAACGGGAAGTGCTCTACTTGCTCTTACCCATACTCGTCACTAAGTTTGTCGGCGCAGTTTAATCTTGTCGTATTCGATAATTATTTAAATTTTTTATATACAAATATAATTTATTTTATTATGATTTATTTTTATCCATGAAGATACTTGAATATTGATTAATTTATTTTATAATTTTGTATAAATATTTTAAATAGGATTGATGGTGAAATATGAGGATTCGAAAGTCAAAAACGGCGAACTTCATGAAGATGGCAACTTTCACGACACGACAGCGTTCCATGTAAATAAAGCGTCACTAGTGTCGGGATGGGTTCCAACTCATTCATTGGGGGTTCCAGTACTAGGACGCGACTAGTACACGAGGTGGGGCGTGGACTGACTGGCGTTGTTGTACTGCGCGGCTCCAGCGATTTGATGTGTCCCAGTGTTGTGTATCCCCGCGCACGTAACGGACCGGCACGACACGACGACCCGACCTGGTGATTGCTAAGGTGATTGCTACCGTAAGCCAGTCAACGACCACACCAGCTTGGACTCCAGTCTACTGGAAGCGTCGGGGCCACAGGGCCTGAGCAACGGCCTCTGTCAATCCACCGGACAGAGAATTCCTGGATTCTACAGAAAATGGTGGTTGTTTGCGCTTGGCAAGCCGGTAGAGCAGGTATTCATCGTCTCATCTCTATTGTTCCGATCATTATGTCCAATTTCATCTGCTTGTGCAGTTTTGCAACATGTATGTACAGCTGGACTATGCCTACCTCTTGCCCCCAAATTTGGGCGTTCAGCACGTCGCAACACACCAATGACTGATATACCGAGGGATGTTATCGGACGAAGAGGAATCATATCATATCATATGTACCGAACTTGGATTTCCTTTTTGTGTGCCATGTCAGACTTATCATGACATGTGGGGCCTGTGTGCAACTTATATATAGTTAGCATCCCTAGCTCAAAGACCCCATGTTCCCATGGGATAAATTACCATGACAACACGGACAACATGAATTACATCATACAAAACAATGCCATCAACGATCAACTGCAGCCGTTCCGCTTCAGAACTCCACCGCCGGGCTCAGGATCACGGACTGTACTTGCAGAAATAGCTCGGCCAACCCATCGTCTTATTGCCTTCCTCTATTCAAATTGGGGAAAAATGCTGCCGCTCATCATCAGCACCACTTTATTAACCTATGTACTGCCTGGTGCTTGCTCTACAACCATCTCGCGTCTGCCACCAAAACAACCGCTTTCTGCTAATAATACAACATCCTCAGGCGAAAATGGAAGGGCACCAGAAGTCAAAAGTAATGTCTTGACTGACGGGACCTGCAACAAGCCGGAAAGGTACATGTTTATGGTAAATTTGCGAAACTCAGTTGGTTTGTTTTGAATGAATAACGGCAATCCAACTGAAATAAAATATATTGATAAGAATGGGGCAGATACAAAAATTGCATTAACATAGCAAATACAGGAAAAGCGCCCTTGCAGGTAAATCCTGGTGTTCACCTTTTTATATGTTTTTATATGAGTTTAACAGCTCCGCATCCCCTATTTGATACAAAAGAAAATAGAACCAAACTTTCACACAGAAATTAAATTCGTTTACTGACCAAAACTTGAAGAGGAGTTGGCTCTATTGTTTGCTTTCAGTGGACAAGAGTTCTAGCATGTAATATGATGACTATAATTTAAATGTGTTTCAGAAGAAGGCTAGACTGGGTGATTTCAAACAAAAAAGAAAAAGGACAAGTTTACTGTTAACTTTCCTCTGATTGTCAGAGACTAAACCATAGAACAAAAAAAATATACTACCATCATCATTAGACTTGTTAAAATGCAAAAACAAAGTGGAATAACATTTTGGATTCCGATGTGCTTCTGTGGCTATTTGTTCCCATTTTATGGAAGAGTTCAGACAATAAAAATTCTATAGAGGGTGACATATAATTACGTATAGTTGCTTACACTATAAGTAAAAGGATTACTGAAGCAAAAAACTTACCGTCTTTGCTTGTTTATGACTTTATTTTCAGAGAGTCGCAAGTTTTCTAATTGGGAGATCTGGCTGATTGAAGACAAATAATCAACAAAAGCAGGGCCTCTCAATGACTGCAACAACTTTGGAGGAACTACTGGAGACAGGGTTTAAGCAAAGATGAACATGCAGCTCCCCTGCACAAAGCATCGCCACTAGCTAATCATGCAAATTCTCCATGTGAAGATTAACAAAAAACAATAGTCATAAATCATCAACAGTTCAATATCAGTGGATCCAAACAAATTTATGGGGCCTCAGAAGAAGCTAAGCATCTTGCATGCTAGATGCTTCAAATGAATCATCAGTGGTATGCAAAAAAGAGCACGCACATTTATTTAATTAGTCCTGGCTAATTTAACACAAAATATACTCACAAGTCACAAGTCTATTTAAGCGAGTGCAATTTATACACAATCGATGTTATTTTTTTTTTTTTTTTTTAACCATGACAGTTTCATATGCCTGACAAGTGACCATTTTGCCAGAAAGAGCTCTGTAGTGAAACTGAAAATATAAAGATTTTTGTGCAATGAAATTGTAGATGAAACCACAATCTATCGCTATAGTATAAACTTGGATTTGCTAATTATACCAAATGTGGCAAATATAAAAGCAACCATGTAAAGGTTGAAAGGGCACAATGATAAAAGGCTAAATAGCTTTCCAGGATATGCCAGGTACCAGATAACATATATTTCAATTAACATATCTAATATAGATAATAAGTAACAGACAATTGTAATTGTAAATAGATAAAACCACTAGCTTTTTGTCATTATATGATCTTCTATCGAGACACATTACTGCAGCTATTTACTATTTTGAGCACTAAAATCAGATCATTCACGGAATACATAGAGTTCTATATAACATAACAAACGATATGAAAGCAGTGTATATGTAAACAAGAAACTAACCTACTGGAAGGGAATCACGTTACTTACCTTTCTTTTAGATATACAGGTAGTTGGATTTTTCATATGAGAAATGTTCATAGATCCACAATCATTCATGGAACCTGAACAGATAATTTTACCAAGGGGTTACGGCAGCTGTACTGGCAAAACAACAGCTCTCGTGATAAAATGACAGCAGAACCACCATCTATTTTTTTGGGAATTGCTTGAGAAAATGCAAAGAGCATGCTGCGCATATACAGATCCCATCTCAAACTGATTGCTGTACCAAGAAGAATCATCTGGCTCAGCACAAGGAGTTGAAGATGGATCCAACTTATCCTGCACAAATTTAGAAATGCTTGAGTCAAATATTGTATTTCAGAGATATGAATCTTTAAAAGCAAGCAAAGGAGATATGCCTGACCTTAGTAAGAGGGTAGCAACGGAAAGCATAAGATCTGATTCTGATATTAAAATCAGACACTTCTGAGGCAAGCTTCAAAGCTCCAGAAGCTGCTCTGTTGTGATTAGCCTCACTGGAAAATTCAAGACAGCAACTTCGTAGTCTATTCCAAGTGTCCTGTACTTGTTCAACCTTGCAAGAGTCATTAGATTTTTGCCGGAGAGCAGCCAGATGCTTTCAGCACGACTACACTCATCCATCAATTGAAACCCAGCAGTTGAACAACTTGCCTGTTCATTCCTCCCAAACAATTCCATATAAGCCTCAACTTGTCTCACCAACTACATCTTCTACATCATTCTGTCGCTCAGCCATTAGATTCTTCACACAGTCAGTGTCTTCTAATACCATTCTGGGCGTAGTGCATGTACCATCATAAAAGGCAGAAAAATCATACACACTGCCCTTGACAACAATTCATCACCACTTATGGATGCAGATGTGCCGTCAGCAGTGGGGCGACTCAGGTACACATGACACGCCCTGTGACATAAATGTATCACAAACTTGTGAAATGGACCCATACATGTTGCTTTCAGGTGGGTTTTGGAAAGAATCAGCAATTTCAAAGGTCTCTGATTCAACCGGAAAACAGAACTGATTGGAAATTCCTTTGGCCCATGTATAGGAGCACCTCTGAAGGTTCTGGGAAGAAACCAACTTCAGTAACAGTAAATATCTCATGTTTTTCGGGTACCTACATCAGCTGGATCATCATCGGATTCAGATAATAGCAGCGAACAATGTCGATTTCTTTTTTATTTGTTTATCAGATGGAAGAGATGTATCTGGAAGATCATGGAAATCATCAAGTTCATTCTTGCAAGGTGAAATATCATTACGCTCGGTCAAGTGGGCACGCTTCAACTTGGATTTCTTAGCCTTTCTTGTTTTAGCTGTGCTTCTTCCCTTGACCAAAGGTGCTGTTACTTGTAACTGCAGGCCTTCAAGATCTGATATTTCCTTCTGTTTTTCTTTTCTTCAGCCAAAAAGGATAGTTTTGTTGATCTCCATGCATAATGTTTCAGATAATTTACAAGGGAACTCCCATGGCAACATTTTTGGTACTGTAGAATGTACAGCGTCTAAATCAAGTGAGAAAAGGCCACACAAACATTCCTTTGGTCTCTCTGAAAGTGGAACAGGACATGATCAGCACTTCAAGAGTTAACACAGCATGAAAGCAAACAGACAAAAACAGAAAAGAAAAAAGATTTCAGACTCAACTACCAGCTAGTTAGGCATTACATGGAAAAAAAAACTAGAACAGCTCTTCTGGAAGCACAAGGGTGCACAACTGTTATTGAGTATGGGTGCCAGCAGCTCATTCTGACAGATCTAACACCCACATCATTTACTGAAAGAGAGCGAGGGAAAGTATCTGCAACATGTAGACAAAACTTTCTATAAATGAAGTTAGTTTTACGCCAGGAACAAGCCCAAGTAAATTAAGAATCTCCTAGGCCCAGCTTAGATTTATAAAAGGTGACTAATGTGTATATCACACATAACCTCATGATGTAATCCTTAAAGCTGTTGCAGGGTTAGTTTTGTCCTAAGTTAAACTTCTCTAACTTGGACCATAGAAAATTGCATTACCATCTATAGTAGCAAATAAATGTACTATCAAGACTTATTTCATGGTGGACTTTATGAAACTAATTTGATGTTGCAGCAGATGTCTATGCGTTTATATCTGTAAATATGGCCAAAGTTAAAGAAGCTAAGTTTGACTGAGGATATAGCTAAAAACAAAGTTTTGAAAGTCGGCGATTATGATCCGCCTGAGGCGCGACTAGCGCTGGTCGGGAGGGTATCCGCCTCGCCTATGGGGTGGCGGACCCTGGGCGGGCGCAGTGCCTCCTCGCGGAGGCCGCCGCGTCGCGGCAGGTGGGGAGAGGGGGTGGGGGAGGTGGGGGCGCAGCTCCTCCGCCTTGCACCACGGCGAAGGGAGCACCCGCGGCGCCTTGGTGACGAGCGCAGAGCGCGTTCGGGAGGAGGGGGAGCAGGGGAGAGGATAAGAGGAGTTGGGCGTGGTGGGTCGTGGGTGAGTTGGGCCGTTAAATGGGCCTTTTTTCTCTTTCTCCCCATTCCATGACCACTTCTCTTCTATTTTTCTTTCTTTTAAGTAATTATACATGTATTCTGCTCAAAAATGTATATACACATGTATTAGTAAACAGCCTAGCAAAGCGCCTAGTCATGTCGCTTTTCTAGAGCTTTGCCTAAACTGGACTAGTCGCTAGGCTAAGGGTTTCGCCCTAGATTTAGCCTAGCGCCTAGCAAAAACTTTATTTAAAAACACATTACATTTTTGGATTGAGGTGACTATTATTGAGCCCAATACCCATAAACAACCAGAATCTTCAGCTTCATCATGTACCATACTATCTTTGCTTTATTGAAGGACCACTTAGGCATAGTTTTAACAAGGGTTCACAAAACCCAAATGCAGAAGCCAATATAATGAGGAAAGAAGCATAGTAATAGTAAGTTTTACATACTGAAAGGTCTAAAAGAAATGAACAATGAGCCAGTACAACATAACTACAAAAATATGGATAAATTATCCTGGTAAAGCATTAAACCTGTGAATTGATACTTTCCTTGGTACCAAAACTGCAGAAGCATCACTGTCTCCTAATGTCACCTAAACAAATATCAATTACATGCTTTAACTGAGGAACAGTGGCATTCACTCCCTCAGATTTACAAATCTGCATTAATATAGGAAACAGTCAACTTTCAACAATCTTGCAAGCAAAAAAGAACTCTATGATCTCAGCCTATAAGAGAGAGAGAGAGAGAGAGGAGAGAGAGAGGGAGAGGCTGTTTACCATGGCAACATGTGAAAGTAGCTCTGAGGTCTAGTGGGTATTTGAAATTTAAAAACAAGTTGATCCAAGAGATCGGCAAAGATGGATCCTTCCCTTCACAAATTACGAATAATGGATAACAAGAGTTTTTAGTGTACTAGTACCACATTGAGTGAAATTATTAAGGTCATCTGAAAGAACCTAAAAAGAAAGGACAAAATGCTCACTGTTGCTAGTCAGTATGATTGTAGCCATTTTGTAGTCTCTGCCATCTTAAGTATGGTTGAAATAAAAACCCACGATCTTCATCAAACACAGTATCCACATCCTCAAATAGTATGAGTGTCTTGTTAACAACTTGTTTAGGAGCTTCATCACAGGCCTTCAAACCTGAGTAGTAGATCCTACAGGTGATTTCGGTTTATCACAGCCAATCATTACTCTTGTAGCACAGGACATCAAATGTTGGTATTCAGTCCTATCAGGAGTTCCTGAATCTGGATCCAAGGAATCATCCCCTTAGTGGACTGATCACCTCCTCCTGTGACCTGTACAAAGAGATTAAAAGGAAAGAATTCAAAGGTATGTTTGCTTCAATTAGGAAACCATGTGAAATGTTAGACAAATGCACATATTATTAGAGTCAAGCTACAATTCACCGCATATCTACTTCACAGAAAAGAATTTCACACAGAATTTCAACCAAAGCTACTGTATTTTTCGCATGGTCATTGCTATTTTCATGTGCCCCAAATTCCTTACACCATCATTCTCAGCTGGGGGTTTCCTACATGCTACTGTTTCTATTCCCCAGAAGATCAAATATATTAACATGAATTGTTTCTAGAAACACTTGATTTAAAAAATTGTACAATATAGTTTTATATATAATAAGGTGACAAGTGTTAGGAACTAAAACTAAAAACAAGGAGCCCGGGGAGGAAGGTTAGAGAGACAGAGAGAGTCAAGAAAGCAATTAGGGAGAGTCCACCCAATTGACCCTTGGTCCTTCATGTAGCTAAGGGTGGGAGGTGATCGCTTATCTCTTAACCCTGTAAATTTACAAATAGGTCCTTGGACCTTACATTGGGCCGTCTTTTTACAACAGGGTAGGCACAGGCTAGGTCTTCCCCCAACAAGAAGTTTACAAAAGCAAACAAACAGGCTAGTTTTTTTCAAATCTGCACAATCCATAGAAGTGCATTTGTCAAACGTATAGAATTCCATAACTATACTTACTAAACTAAAATTTTACAGGTTGGAAAAATGATGTCTGGCTGCCCGGTTGAACTACTAGGAGATCCATTTGATTTCCTGAACTACTACATAAAGCCCAATTTATGGACTTATGTTTATGCAATTATATCCTACATGATCTTCAAATTAGTTCATCTTGTTGGACTTTGCACAGAATTTAGATACATGATGTTATGTCTAGTTCTAATTTTTCCTTGGTATGCCTCACCATGTTGTGTTCTTCAATGCCAAGTTATGCCCTGATATTCTGAAAAGCAATCCACTACAGATATGAAGGTTGCTGACTTAAATGCTAGTATTATTTCACATAAGCAGGATTTTTATACTCAAGCACAAACAAATGGATTCAATCAACCCTCGCGGTAAAAAGCAAAGCGGTTTCTTCCTGAAAGGTATGTTTTTGGATTATTCTCGGTAAATCCATAAACAGACTATGATAACTTATAAAGTGGTGGTATCGCCTAAGAATACACCTTGGCAGCCATAACAACCAGAGGTAGTGCAAAATGCTAAGCATATTCATGAAAAGCAAGGGATAACATTATTAACCAAAGAAGATGCAGCTGAGGCTGCAGAGTGAACTGGATCAAACCAGAATGTGAGAAAACATAGAAGGAGCTGTACAAACCATTTTTCAAGGCCATGTGATTTAAGTTGCTTCCTCAAACTCACTGCCTTTACATAAGCCCCATTTCTCATGTCAGATGTATTTACCTAGAATAATGCCAAAAATAATCAGTAAAATCAAGCATATGAAGCAGCAGACTTGCACTTCTCAGAAAAAAAATACTTGTGAAACTACCTCTATCACATTGAAGCCTTGTTCCTTGGCACATGCAAAAACTGCAGCCGATTTTCCACACTGAATTTAAGAACAAAGATATCATATTAGCATAGAACCCAATGAGAGTACATCCAGGTTATATATATGTGTATATAGGTATAACTACACCGAGACATAGCCAAGTACTAGCAAATATACAGAACAATTCT
Organism: Hyparrhenia diplandra; assembly: GCA_015847255.1. Taxonomy (NCBI): domain Eukaryota; kingdom Viridiplantae; phylum Streptophyta; class Magnoliopsida; order Poales; family Poaceae; genus Hyparrhenia; species Hyparrhenia diplandra. The sequence goes on along the minus strand of JADLZK010000265.1, from coordinate 6,183 downwards.
TGAATTAGTTATAGGAGGTGCAGAATTCCTTGCTTAGATTTTTATGTGAGCCAAGTCATAACGGTAGAACTTTTGTCCAAGTAAAAAACATACTACTACCTCCATTCTAGAATGTGTCAATGGCCTCAGGAAATACATTCCATAACGTTTGTCTATTGAAGATATGTATCAAAAAGTCAAAGTTATTGTTATATTCCCCACTCTCTCCCTGGCAATTATATGCTTTGAAAGAACAAAAACAATTGTATCATGTCATTAGTTAACGGTATAGATGGCCACTTTACTTTGATATTTTTTTCTTCAAAAATAGTACTTCCTCGGTCAGTGTGCATGGTGTGCTTTTTTCTAGAAGACACATAAGAACTTCGCTTCATTATATATTGAAGGAAAAAAAAGGAGAAAGAGAACCTGTACAACCTACAGCTCCACTTTAACAAACTTACATATGCACCTGTGGAAACATAAAGGCGACAAAACTACTTGGGGGGTGGAGGGGGGTAATAAAAGCCCCAACGAGTGAGATATTGAGGTATCTTCCTGAATTATAAAATGGGAATTGGGAAGCACTACCATATCACATAGTAGTTTAAAGAAAAAAAGGCTCGCTGATCAAGTAGAAACATTCCCCTTTTCGGATGGTGTCCTTTAGGATGGGATTCACAACAGACAGCCAGACACACATTCATTAATTTTTTTTAAAAAAAGGCTTCAGTGTATACATGACAAACTAGCTCAAAGGCATTTAAATGAAGCATGCAGCTCAAAATGCCAATTATTCTTTAGTGGCACTCACCCCAACTGGTCCAGTGATTTAGAAGTGTGTTTTTTACACAATCAAGCACTCTCTGAATATTCTGAATCAGATTCATCGTTGATATGAGCTATCATTAGTGTCCCCATTAGCAGCTCCAATCTTGTGGCCTCTTTCATCCCAACCTTTGAGCCATTCTCGGCGAAAACTTTACATGCTCACTATTTCCACATACCTGGTTAACCAAATATAGCAGTAACCTAAGATGAAATGTAAAGCATACTACAAACATTGATCTGCACTTTCCTAAATGAATCATTTTAACAGAAAACGCTAATGAAACAGAAGCAATAATTGGGAAATGGGCTGCACAATTGCTTATCATCATATTATGCATAAAGGACAGAAACAAAAAAATAGTGATGTTCACCTGGGCAGCAGTTTTCATAGGTCGGTAATTGTCAGTCCATAGGTAATAGGTAGGCTGACAACTGCAGTAGAAAATACTATGTTATGCGCAGTTAAAGATTTGAACATCAAAAACAACTACCAGTTATTTTGCCAATACATCTATTTGATTAAAATTTGATTGGTCTGAAGTTTCTTGATGAATAGTTAGGTGGATTCTGACAAGGAGATAGGAGCCTATAGTGTGTTAGAATAAAAGCGTGAGGAAAGCAAGTCCTTGTAAATTGATTACTGAGGTACAAACAAGTTAAAATATACTAGAAATTACTCCCTCCATCCCAATTTATAAGTCGTTTGGACTTTTTGTCCCTAATTTTGACCACTGCCTTATTCAAAAATTTGTGCAAAATATCATCAAATTTAAGCTATTTTTGAAGATTTTATATTAACAAAAACAACCCAATTAAAAAGAAATAAAAATTTTGCATAAATTTTTTGAATAAAACGAAAGTGGTCAAACTTAAAAGTTTAAAAAGTCAAACGACTTATAATTTGAAATGGAGGGAGTACAAAATAAAACAATGCTGCAACTTCATTAGACTACCAAAAAAAAGCAAAAAGGAAAAAAAAGTTTTCCATCCATAGTTTGAGGCCAATTTCATGTCTCAGTGGACAAGCAAAAATCCTTATTGGTTGTTCCTTAGACCTTCAGTCTTCGTTCTTTGAAGAGAAACTATCTATCTTAATGCTGAATGACCCACACTCTTGAGCAGGCATTGACATGGAACAGCTGATGCATTGGTATGGGCTGTTGTAATTAGCAATAGCCATTCTGATCAACATTGGCTAAAAGCATTCCACTAACTAATAACATTCCAATTTTGTTGTGAAAATACTACTGAACCAGCTAGAAGGAAACTGCAACATTTAGGGAAAATATACAAAATACATAATGTTGATTACCCATTCTGTGAAACTTCTGGCTCTACATTCAGATCAAGAAGAGAAGCTTGGCAACTAGTACTAGGCATCAACAAGTTCAGGTTGTCCACATTGATCTAGACAGTTCAAACAGTTGTCAAGCACAAACTTCAAATCAGTGCATGATTAGAACAATAAACTATGAGAGAACAAAAGATAGCTCATTATGTATAAAATGTTTGATGAACAGAAAATTTTACCACATCCTGAAGGATAGTTGTGTTCACTTTCCTTGTCAGTAAAAACTAGGAAAAGGAATTCCTGAAGTTGTACACTCAGCATGAATCGCTCTGCCAATTGGATTATAATGACTCTTTTTGCAATTTGTTTCTATTGTCAGTGGTTTTAACCAAGCCCTCAAAGAATGACACAGATTTTTTAAGAGGAGAGGCAGTATCAATGTCAAAGGAAGACAGATCAGTGATTATCCAATTACCCAAAGTGGATCGGCATACTACCTACCAAAAAAATTCATCAATTTGACCATGAATAATGATATAACTTCTGAGTAAACATATAAAACAAGCATTTGCTTGGCATAAATCTCTGATTGGTACACAACATGAATAGGATAAAATGGTGGATCCTCTCAGAATCACAAAGCCCATTCCCATTTTCAATATTGATAACATCTTGATCTTGGTTTGCACACTTGTTCATTTCCGAGAAGCAAAAGAAAGGGTGCATTTTCTTTCCAGATGATAACCTTCGAATTTCCTGACAATTAAATCAAAATATACTTTTATATTGAAAAAGAACAGATGAAACAATATTGTAAATACAAAGTCAACTAAAAAGAGGCGCAACTGCAATCACAAGTGTTTTTTTCCCCTTTAACAACTAGAGTTGCAACTTGCAACTAGAGCACCTGTATGGAGATAGAAATACACTTAAGATAACAAGCTGCTAGTGAACATTGAAATATCGAGGGGAAATGAAAAAGGAAGACAAGGCATAAAGCGCATAGCATTCTTTCTGCCCATACATGTATCAAAGGGTATCATTCTTTCTGACCAGCATTAATTGTGACAATAGTAGGAGGCAGAGATGCCATCAATTAACTTGTCAAATAATAGATAAGGTTTGAAACATTCCCTAAAAAATTTTGAAATAAGCTAACGAGAAACAAGTCAAAGGGAAAGCAAACAATACAACCTTAAAAGTTAAAACATCAGGACAATAGCACACAATGTATCTCACCAATGCCGATGGACCATACCTCTGCAGCCATCTTTGCCTCTGACCTTAGGTCAACTTTCAACGTGATATATCCTGATTGACTGGATTAGCATGTCCTGCTTTAGAAGGAGTAGTCATCAAATCAATGTCAATTGTGTCAATTGTTACTGGCACTGCTACAGGCGAGCGGCTTCAATCTGGCAGCTTCCAGGACCTTCAGAGCAAAAGTATGTATTTATTGAATTGAAGTGGACTATAACCGATAGAGGCATCAAGTCATAACCCACAAATAATATTCAATAAATTGAATAGCATAATAAGAAGGATATAAAATGCAAAAAACTGAGATACATGTAATTTTTGGGAATATTTATTATCACTACCCACAATATGCATCATATAAGAAAGAAAAAAACAGCATGTGTTATAATGGTGTACTGAAACATCATTCTATGCAGCAGGTATGCAATCATAAACAAATTTTTAAAATACAAACAAGTAAATATAAAATCTCCCCTCGACATTAGAACAATGTTTTCACACAGCAATATAATGCAAAAGTCTACTATTTCAAACTTGCAGATTTGTATATAACATCACTACTACTTTATAATGCAAACTAACAGGTTGGGAAATTTTAACAGGTATGAGTATTGATAGGAGGGTTCCAACTAACTATCAGTACCATCCAAAAGAAAATGGAATAAAAAAGAAAGACCTAACCATTAGGAGATTCCAATGTCTTGGGTAACGCTTGGTAGCATTAGACACCTTGGTGTTGCATCTTGCTTTCACCGTTACGTTGCTTTTTCTGGAGGCTTTCATCTTGCTTTCTGCCCGTACGTTGCTTTTCTGGAGGCTTTCATCTACATTTCAACAGGGCAACATTGAGACACAGAATTCTGTCAGCACGACTGTATTGCTTCTCATACAAAAAAAAACAAGCAAAATTTGATGACCAGACTGGTGAAGGATTATAGAAATGACAATAATTCTGCAAAAGAAGTATCAGGGACTATTATACTGTCCAAAATGACTTCATCCATGTTAGCTGGATCCTGCCCATGTTTCTCTTTTTGTTTGAAGAGGGCTACAAAAAGTTTGGTAAAAGAAAATAACTATTTTAGCTAGAGGCACAAAGAAAAATGGTGAACTGAATAGCAAACAGGTACCAATTTGTTGAATGGAATGGTATATATTTCTTACCTTAAAAGCTATAGAAACATAGGCATAAAAAGAACAGGCCAAAAAGGGGTGGTGTCTCATCATTTCTCCCTCCATTCCAAATTGTATGCGTTTTGGCTTTCTAGATATGTAGCTTTTCTTATGGACCTGAATATACACTGTTTGTCTAGATGCGTAAGTGAAATCTATGTATCTAAAAAAAGCCACAACAACTTACAATTTCAAACAGAGGGAGTATTTATGAAGTAACAGCTGTAGTACAAAGTATGAACAAAAACCAAAACAAAATTTAAAGACCAAAGTTCTGCAGGCTCTTTCCAAGAAAAATGAAACAGATGTAGTTCAATTTAAGTCAGGAGAGACTGAGTTTTAGCGTGTGGACATCCAAGCAGGATTTAGCTATACAATTAGTTTCGCTTGGTTGCAGACTTTACCTCCTTATCAAGTTGAAGTGCATTATTATCAGGCATCAGCAATAATAAGAAAAATGTACATAACACAAAACAATGGCAAGGTCCCCTAGACAAACTAAGTAGATCCAACAGCAAAAGAAGGCAAGGATGCTTATCTATCAACATTCACTGAACAGGAATTGTATTCTCCACATGCAATTTTCAACGAGAAGACACAGATCAGCAGCTGAAATGGGCAATGTACCTTCTTGCCGTTCTCTGATTTTCGCGCTTTCTCTTCTTCCTCCCCTTCTCCGGCTCCTCTCTGACTGCCGCCGCCGCCGCCGCCTCAGCCGCAGGCACGGGAGAAACAGCATCCGCATCGGCTCTTCCTGCTTCACCGGCGTCGCCTCCTTTTCCTCCACCTTGGCTGCCACCGCCGGCCGGTTTGACAAGCCCCGAGAGCTTCGACTGCGCACCGCCTCAGCTGCTTCCCGTCGGCCGGCAGGGGGCATTAGCTTCACCGGAGACGGGGACGGCGCCGGCGCCATGCGCCTCGCGGGATCAGCGGATCCGCCCATGGGTAGGGAAATCAAATGGGGAATCGCGGCGGGTCAGAGCTAGGGTTTGGGTTTCAGGAGCTGGGAAGGAGGAGGACGAAGGTACAGCGGGGGTAGTGGTGGAGTTGGATTAGCTACACTTCACGTTTCCCGCGCGGAGGAACTGCGAAGGCGGGTGGTTTGCGCGGGCGCGCGTCATATTGCGCGGAGGACGCGCCGCAACCGGGGGAGGGACCTGACGGGGTACGGTCCGGGACGAAAGGGTCTCTGGTTAAAGTAGAGCACAGATGAATATATAATATGGTATGCTTTAGTCCAACAAAATAATTATAGAAGTTGACTCACAATTATTTAATTAATTACACAAAAGCATAGATCTAAAGCTACAACAAAATTTTTGTACTAAAGCATACCATATTATATATTCCTGTGTAGACATACGCATGGAGTCTAACAAAATTAGCATTTTATGTTTTCTATATTTACTATGATTTTAAAGATTTAAATAATATAAAAGAAAAAGACAAAACATTCGTAGCAAAAACTTTGTACTAAAGCATATATATATTCAGTAGCTGTAAGTCATATGAATCAATTGGTTTTATTTTATAATTTTCTATGGGTTTAATATGATTTTTAAGATTCAACGAATAAAAAGAAAGGCAAAGTTACTGTTACTGCAGCAAACCCTCTGGCACTGTAGCAAACCGCGGTTACATGGCAAATC